>CACVCL010020035.1:0-92266 GCA_902729485.2 Mus minutoides | reverse complement strand
GCTCTGGGAAAGAGTAAGACATCCCCGAGAATGGTTACAGGCTCTGCCAGGGACAGCTGTGTCCTATTATTTTATGGGATATATATTCTGTAGCTGAGTTACATGGTTTACACTTTTTCTTTATTATTTTGTGTGTTCCACATATGCATTTGTAAGACCCACGAAAACAGGGTCACTCCTGTCCCAGGATGAGTTGGCACCCTCAAAGACTCAGAGAAACTGCTTGATGCGAAATGCAGGTGGTTTATTTTCAGCCAGCTGAGGAGGAACTCCTTTTGCAGGGAAGGGCTGGGGAGTTCCACCCCGAGCTGCAACAGCAGAGGGTTTTTGAAGGAAAAACCTCAGGAGGCAGGGGTAAGAGCAGAAAGAATAAGGTGTTCTTGGATCTGTTCTTGGTGAAGGAACAAGGAGAGGGAGTTAGCAATTACCTGTCCTTGCAGTTATCTCTGGGTCTCTGACACAGACAGGCAGGCTGGGTCATCTAAGGTAGAGGAACAAAAAGGCTTCTTGCTAGTTTTAGAGAACAAAGAGCTTCTTACTGGCTGTATTCTTAGAGATCGGGGAAACAGGCTTTGGGGGAGCATTTAGGGGCTGTACATTTCATGGGGAAACACTTTGGGGTCTCACGTCTCACACATTGACATGTGTACAGCATCGCACACATGTGGAGGCCACCTGTGTGGGTGTGGGTTTTTTTGTTTGTTTTTTACTTTTACAAGTTATCAGTCTTTGGGAGCAGGGAAAAATATTTACTAGTTGTACCACCGGCTCCAGCCCTTAAAGTAACAAGTTTTAAAGTGTACTTTAGATCGGGAATTAAAGGTTAAAGGCTCAGTTTTAATTTTATTATGTTTATGTGTGGGCACACATGCCCTGACGCATACGTGGTTATCAGAGGACAACTTGTAGAGCTGATTCTCTCCTTTGCTTCCTGTCCTCTTCCACCACTGGGCCTCCAAGAGATTATTACAGAAGATGTTTTGACAGTCTGTCTCCTCTCACTGGGGCGGCTCCACCGGATAAGAAAGGAACCCCACATGTTCAGAGTGGTATAAATAAAGATATTTGCTATTTTACTTGTGTTTTTCTGTATTTAAAAGTGGGATACATATCTAGCCAAAGATTTTTGTTTGTTTTGTTTTGTTTTTTGTCTTTATAAAGTCAAGCAAGCGTCAGGAGAGAACACTTTTTGGCCGCCATGCTTACTGCTCAGAGGACCTTTGTCTTTGCTAAAGCCCGGCCCAGGATGCGAGCCAGGGTTTGGAGAAGCCGCGCCTGCTGCCACGTCTGCTTTCGGTTTCTGGACGTCTCCATTTTGCCGACCCTAAGGCACGCAGTGAAGTCTCTGAGACCTGAGCCTCTCAAGCGGCCACTAAGGGCCGGACCGGTACGTGACCTGCGCGGTGTAACCCGCGCGCTACTCGTGGCGCTGCGCGACCCCGGGACCCTAAGTCCCCGGCCGCTGTGCCGTGCGCGTTCTAGCCCGGCCCTGGAGGTCGCTGCGAGCCCGGCGCCGGCGCATAGGGGACGGCGGGCGGAGCCGGGGAGGGCGCGGAGGACTGCTGCTCCTCTACTTGCTGGCTGAGTAAGAGCCAGGGCGCAGGGTGACCGCAGGTGGCAACAACCCCCAGTCCAAGGCGGCCTGGTGTGTTCAGGCGATGGGACCCTCAGGGAAGTAACTCTTAATGACCCTAAGGCACCCCGGAGCTGTAGAAACTGCATCCTGAGGACTGGAGGGAGCACCCATAAACCCCAAGGGGGAGCATTCCTGTGTTCAGAAAACTAAAGATTGACTTTGCTGGCAGAGCCACAATTACTCATGCATAAAACATCTAGAGAATTATTCATTTCCTGGAGTTGAACTGTCCAATTACCAGCTTTCCTTTTGAAAAGTTGATTCTTTCATTCTCTCTCTCTCTCTCTCTCTCTCTCTCTCTCTCATCTAACCATCCATCTATCATTCATCTGTCATCTATCTATCTATCTATCTATCTGGGCGGACAAGTTTGCGTGAACATTAACAAAGGAATGCAGTAGAACAAAGGCCACTGGTATTCACAGTAAGTTCTGCAAAGCTCGAAGTAAATTCAAGGACTCTTAATTCCTTCAGGTTCAGGTAACCTTTGAAATTTGATCTCACACTAAAAGGGGTGGGGCCAGTAGGGAATAGCATAAATCAGGACTTGACCAACAGGGATGATCTAAAATCTAAAACCTCTCTAAGAAGAGATTTTAGATAAAAGCTCTCTCCCCTAGTTTACAAAAGGCTCTGAACAAAGCAAAAAGGCTCAGCTCTCTGGTATCACAAACAACCTTGGTTTGTAAGCAATTTATTTATTTTATTTTATTTTTTGGTATTCTGAGACAGGGCTCTATTCTATATGTAGCTGGGGTGCTCCTTAAACAAACTATTTAGCCCAGGCTGGCCTGATTGGATTGCTAGGATTAAACGTGTTTGCTGCTATTAGTCACTGTTCCTGGGAGCTCACCAGAGATAACCACTTAGCCACGGTTTATAGCCAATTGAAAGTCTTTATTTCAGCCAGCTGGGACAACACTTAGGTACTGGGTGTATTCAGTGACCAATGTCCAGAGCACAGGATTTCTGAAGGCAGAGACTGTGTCCTGGCACCTCACTTGGCAGCTGGGGTGGGGGTGGGGGGAGGTGGAGGTGGGTAAGCAAGCAATTTGACAGCTAAGATAGGCAGTTTGCTTGGTTTGCACACGAAGACAGTCTAACAGAAGCTAAGCTAGATGGGCCATCTTGAACTTGGGTTCCTAGAATAGAATTGGGCAAATTTCCATGGGATTCTCCCTCAAATTCTAATTCTAGTTAAATCTGAAATACGCTCAGCAAGAATTCAAGATGGAGTAACTTCTGTCCTGTCCTGCCTTGTCACACCGCCAGCACCTAGCTGTAAGCGAATTTTCACAGCTTTCTTTACAGAAACTTTGGACAACAGTTCTTTTGTTTGCAGTTTTCTTTTGAATGACCTGGTAAAAAATGGTCTTTTCTTTTTTACCTTGGTCTTACTATGTAGCTCAGGATGGCCTGAAATCCCTGATTTTCTCTCCTCAGCGGCCGACCCCACCCCTGCTCGCCCCCAGTGTTGGGAGCGCACCACCACACTCAGCTTAAATGGCTTTTTCTAGAAGTTTTATGTTGTACATTGGTTTTGATGACATTTAATTCTTTAGCAAGTCACCACTTGCTAATCTAGTTTCCCAAGCTGCGAGAAACCCGGGGGTGGGGTGGGGTGGGGTGTTTCTTCCTTCAGAGAAGTAGCGTGGGGGAGGGGGTGGGGTGTGTGCGGGTTTTTTTTTTTTTTTTTTTTGCCTTGACTGGTCAGTTCCGCCCCTAGAGGCGGATGTTGGTTTCCTCTCTGGCTTCCTGTAACTTTTCTCCACCCTCTTGTTAGGGTTGTGGAATTCAGCAATGGCCTCAACTCAGTCTTGGTGGAATGGCGACCATTCTCATCTTCTCGGAGCTCTTCTCTTTGCTCACACTCGGAGCAATTCTGCCCCCGCAAGAGTACTCTGGGGATGTCCTTAGAGCTGGGAGAGTACAGTCGCGTCTCTTTCCTGAACCTGTTGGGCTTTCTGGGCGCGTCACTTGGCTAGCAGCCTGGGCCAGCTCCGCAGGCTGATTTTCCAGGACGCCTACTGAAGAGGCCGCTTTTATCTGTGTTCTTTCCATTCGATCCAGTTTTCTGGAGGTCTCCAGCGAAGACAGGTGACAAAGCCGTTGTTGAGTGGGATGGGCCGGCGACCGCCCGGTGTGAGTAATCCCAGAACCCTCCTATTCTCGCTGTTCCCAAAGGGACTTGGGACATTGGAGAGCTGACTCCTGATTAATGTAGGAAAATGTTCATTTCCTATCTTCCACTCTTGGTTCCTTCTGTGCTTTTTGGGGATCCACTCACAGCACCTCCAGACTTGTGGCACATTTAAATCCAAGTCTTTCTTGAAGAGAGAGCCAAAGACTTATTAAATTAAACTTGTTACTGGACTCAAATGCCTCCTTGTTAATTTAGTGTGTGGCTCTGGATGGAGTGAAGTTCTGGACAAGGTACTTGGGTGTTTTTTGTTTGTTTCTATAATTTCAGCGTAGAGGCTGCCTGGACAAAGTTCAAGGACAGCTTGTCCTGGCAAGAAGCTTGCTGGCCAAGTGTGAAGCAGTGAGGGTTTGGCCCAGGGCCTTCCTATACTCAAAGCATTATTTTTCTTAAATCTCAGAAGCAAGAACCACACTACCTGTGTTCTGATGCCCTAGCTGACTGACCTTTACCTCTGGGAAGACTTAACATCCCACCTGAGTCAGCTGTCTTGCTCCTTACTAAGGACTTTACTTCTTATTTTGCATTGCATTTTAATATCCAAAACCTTTCAGGCAAGTTATAATATAAATAAAATGTACCTGCAAAGTAAATATTGACACTGCCCCCACCTCCCACAAGTCCATTCCCTGGAGACAGCTGGAGGTGGCTGGTTCTAGCCACATATATTGGTGTACTCAAATGCAGTCTTTTGATTGCCTTTAAAAGATTGGGAATTTCCCCTGGCCCCAGCCATCCCACTCATTTTTGTATTCTTTCTCCAAACAGTCTTTCAGAACAGATGTTTGTGGTATTGTTTTTTTCTCTGTTTCCACCCTAGTTTCCCCTCCTTTCCCATCTTGTGCAATGGCCACTTGGATTTGTTTCATTGGCTTAGATTTTTTTCCCCTCCCTCTTCAATTCTTAGCTTTGGGGAACAATTTCTTCCTTTGTGTCACTATTGAAAGAAAAAGCCCAAGTGTGTGTGTGTGTGTATCTGTCTGTCTGTCTGTCTGTCTGTCTGTGTCCTTGAATCTTGTCTTTCTAGGTGAAATTGCACTCTTTTTCTGCTCTTTGTACCTTATTCTATATTTATGCTCACTTAATGATCTGTTCTCATAGCCACTTTTTCTTTATTTGGCCATTTAATGCCAGAAAACAACAACAACAATGACAACAACACAAATCTTAGCTTCATTACTTTTCTCTTTCTGGGTTTTCTTTGGTTGAACCCATTGAGAGAATTAAGTTCTACCAACTTGGTATCAGATTTACCACTTATTCAAGACTGTGTTCTGCAGTGAACTCTTCAGTTGAAGAAGATTGTAGCATCTTCTGATCTTTAAGACAGCACTTCACTGTAGCCCAGGCTGATCTGCAGCTCATCACGGAGAACAGATTACAGATTGGCCTTGAATTCTCCAAATCCTCCTCAGCTTCCCAAGTGCTAAGATGACTGACAGGAGCTCCTGCACCCAGGTCTATCACAGTTTTTGATCTATATTTAATACTTTCAGTTTTTATTACCTCAGTTTTTATTTACTTATTTGTTTATTTAATGTATGTGAATACAATGTAGCTGTCTTTAGACACACCAGAAGAGGGCATCAGATCCCATTACAGATGGTCGTGAGCCACCATGTGGTTGCTGGGAATTGAACTCAGAACTTCTAGAAGAGCAGTCAGTGCTCTTAACCACTAAGCTATCTATCTCTCCAGCACACCTCAGTTTTTCAGTGTGATTGAAAACTCTACCTGCTTTAACTACTTTCAAGGTTTACTGCGCTTTGAAGTAAGTGACTTCCTTCAAAGATCTTGTTTTACAAGTGGGAACCAGAGCTTCACGGACCTGTGAAATGTTCCATGTTTAAAAATCCCCCTTTGCCTTATACTTCTGTGATCTTTTAAAAAATACTTCTTTTCTTTTGTAGCTTTAGTTTTTGGTTTTGTTTGAGACTGAGTCTCCTGGAGCCTGGGCCAACCTTAAACTCCTGGTCCTCTGTGTTACCATAGTTACAGGTATACACTGCCATGCTTGGCTGAAAAGCATTTGTAAAAAGTTAGATCTTGTGTTTTGCACATTGTAAGAAGGAAGACCAACATGTGGATACTTCATTCCTCCTTAGAATAGGGAACAAAACACCCATGGAAGGAGTTACAGAGACAAAGTTTGGAGCTGAGACGAAAAAATGGATCATCCAGAGACTACCTCACCCAGGGATCCATCCCATAATCAGCCACCAAACCCAGACACTATTGCATATGCCAGCAAGATTTTGCTGAAAGGACCCTGATATAGCTGTCTCCTGTGAGGCTTTGCCAGTGCCTGGCAAATACAGAAGTAGATGCTCACAGTCATCTATAGGATGGTACACAGGGCCCCCAATGGAGGAGCTAGAGAAAGTACCCAAGAAGCTGAAGGGGTCTGCAACCCTATAGGTGGAACAACAATATGAACTAATCAGTACCCCCAGAGCTCGCGTCTCTAGCTGCATATGTAGCAGAAGATGGCTTAGTCGGCCATCATTGGGAAGAGAGGCCCCTTGGTCTTGCAAACTTTATATGCCCCAGTACAGGGGAACACCAGGGCCAAGAAGTAGGAGTGGGTGGGTAGGGGAGTAGGGCAGGGGGAGGGTATAGGGTACTTTTGGGATAGCATTTGAAATGTAAATAAAGAAAATATCTAATAAAAAACAAGAAAAAAAGTTAGATCTTTGTTTTAAAAGGTAGGCACTTTACAGATATCTTGCTCAAACACCTCTAGATGTTACGGAGGGGGTCTATCAAAGTCCCTAATGGAAATGAAAGTGTATGTATTTCTCTGCTGACTGATACTCCCACCCAGTTTTAATTAGGAAACACAAAAGTAGCAACAAGTTACATACAGAACCATGGCTGAGTGACTACTGAAACCCGAACAAAAGTTTTATGCCTGACTTATGCCCTGCTTAAACCCCAAGGCCATGCTATTTTAATCTGACAGATAGTTAAGGGTGTGCTTAAAGGCCTAGGGAACCTATTAAAATGTTGTGGTGGGAGCAGGGGATTATATATATATATAGCACAAGGCTTCACCCTGCAGAAATGATGCACTTGCTCTCTGCCCAGGCTTTCCACAAACAAGCTGGCCATCATTTGGTCTAAATGTGGAATAAGTTTCTTTAACCATGGTTGTTTTCAGGAATGTCAGAGAATCTTACAGGACCAGACAGGTGAGAAGTCAGGACTACCAAGGGGGATCAGATGAAGCAGATGGACACTTTTTTTTTTACTTGATTTTCTCTAGTTGTCCATTTCAGAGTCTCTCCTCCCTCACCCCTCACAGTTCCACTCAACTGTTCATCCTCAAAAGCAGCAAGGGCAGGAAGCTTGAGGGACCACAGACAAGCGTGGCTTCCTGGCTTGCTCCAGAGTTTCTTACAGCAAAGAGAACTTTTTATAATTAGAAAAACTTCTCTATATATTGAAAGGAATTTTTAGAAGCTCCATATTGTGGTCATATGTACAGCTTTGGTCTTTGAACTGAGCTTTTGTGTAACTGGTCAAGTGTATTTGCCTGGTTGAAATTTTAACTCAAGCCAAGCCAATCTTCAAATGTCATAAATGCTGAGTTATATTCTCTTAGGCATTTAGGGTTGTTTCTTGCCGCACCTTTTTTTTTTTTTTTAACTTTGTTTGTTTGTTTTCTTTTTCAGACAGAGTTTCTCTGTGTATCCCTGGCTGCCCTAGAACTCACTCTTTAGATCAGGTTGGCCTCGAAATCAGAAATCCATCTGCCTCCTGAGCACTGGAATCAAAGGTGTGTGCCACCAGCTGTTGAATTTATTTTCTTTTTCCAAGACAGGATCAGTATTTAGCCCAGTCCAAGCTGGCCTTCAATTTGCCCTTCTGCCTCAGCCATGCAAGCACTCTGCCTGAGTTAGACTACGATGAGAGACAAACTCTCACCTTCAGTCAGCTGTGTGTGGTAGGCCCTAGGTGCCTGCCAGGCTCAGGCCTCAGAGCTCTTGAGCAGGTGACACATGACTATGCAGTTGCAGCAGATAGGCACACAGAGAATGTCCATTTGTCCCTTTGCAGCCTACACTGAAGAAAGGTGGAACTGGCGGCATGAGAGGGCATCACCCTTGGAACCTGGTCATAGACAGAGCTCGGCCATTCTACACTGCATGAAGTAATGACAGGGCTGATTGGAGGGATAAGAGGCTGGGTATGATCCCAGGAAGAGCCTCCTGTGAGCTGGGAAGACCTCATCTTAATGCGCAAACAGTGCTTCCAGCCAAACTCTAGCCTTTTAGGAAAAGGGCCAACTGATTCTCAATACATTTTGATGAAAAATAAATAAACAAACAAACAAACAAACAAACAAATAAAAATGTATCCTCTGCACTTACTCTCAATAAGCTGTCATTTCTTAAACTCTTAAAATTTATGTGCCAGAGTGTTCATTCACCCAACCTCAAACCCAAGTTTCTACATATGTGATTGTTCCAGGATAGATTCAAAAGGGCCTAAAACCAATTTTATTGTTGTTGTTTTGAGATAGAGTCTCTCTACATAGCCCTGACTGTCCTGTTTTACAGACTTTGAGAAAGAATGTGGTTTTCCTGACTGCTGTTACATGAAAATCTACCCCTAGTTCCCTACGCTCCACCTCAGATGGTTTAGATACGTGCAGCAACAACGATAACAAAAGACAAGGCCCCCGCCACCTCTTCATTGTACAACTAAGAAATGACGTTTGGTCTCTGGACTCAGTTTTTGCCAAAGCATTAAAATTTAAAATCTTGCTTAAACCAAGCAGTTTGGTCTGTTTTTTTCTTCCTTTTTCTGCCAAGGAAGTGGAAACTTTGTAATTTATGAACGCAGCAAATCCTGCCCTATGTATTAACCCAACAAATTCAGTACTGCAGCAGTTCAGGCATGATTATGTTTTTAACTGACACCATCAGATATAAGATAGTTCTGAGATTGTTAAACTGTTGTCTTATTTGGGGGAAATTAGTTTAAGTTTTAGGCATGTTCTGCTGGGCATGTTGGCTTATGCCTTTAATCCCAGCACTTGGAAGGCAGAAGAAGGCAGATCTGTGAGTTTGAGGCCACCCTGGCCTACATAATGAGTTCCAGGACAGTCAGGGCTATGTAGAGAGTATGTAGGCTAGAGTTTGGCTGGAAACACTGCACATTAAGATGAGGTCTTCCCAGCTCACAGGAGGCTCTTCCTGGGATCATACCCAGCCTCTTATCCTCAGAACCCCTCCAATCAGCCCTGTCATGACTTCATGCAGTGTAGGACAGCCGAGCTCTGTCTATGACCAGGTTCCACCCTCTCAGGCCACCAGTTCCCCCTTGCTTCAGTGTAGGCTGCAAAGGGACAAATGGACATTCTCTGTGTGCCTATCTGCTGCAACTGCATAGTCATGTGTCACCTGCTCAAGAACTCTGAGGCCTGAGCCTGGCAGGCACCTCGAGCCTACCACACACAGCTGACTGAAGGTGAGAGTTTGTCTCTCATTGTAGTCTAACTCAGGCAGAGCCCAGAAGAGATGTCTGAAGACAGCTGTGAGGCAGGGCCAGATGAGCCAGTTTGGGACCAGGGCAAGCTATGGAAGAGAGCTGGAAAGATACAGAATTCCAACATGATGCTGAGAGGCGGGGGGAAGCTTTCTCAGTGGAGGCAACTATGAAGAGGTTAAAAAAAAAACATGTTGGAGAACAGGGAGGTATTTGGAATTGGATTATGGATAATGTACAGACATGGAAGGATATTCTTTTTTTTTTCTTTCCACATTTTTTATTAGTTATTTTCTTAATTTACATTTCAAATGCCATTCCAAAAGTTCCCTATACCTTCCCCCCACCCTGCTCCCCTACCCACCCACTCTCACTTCTTGGCTCTGGTGTTCCCCTGTACTGGGGCATATAAAGTTTGCAAGACCAAGGGGCCTCTCTTCCCATTGATGGCTGACTAGGCCATCTTCTGCTACATATGCAGCTAGAGACACGAGCTCTGGGGGGGGGGGGTACTGATTAGTTCATATTGTTGTTCCACCTATAGGTTGCAGACCCCTTCAGCTTTTTGGGTACTTTCTCTAGCTCCTCCATTGGGGGCCCTGTGTACCATCCTATAGATGACTGTGAGCATCTACTTCTGTATTTGCCAGGCACTGGCAAAGCCTCACAGGAGACAGCTATATCAGGGTCCCTTCAGCAAAATCTTGCTGGCATATGCAATAGTGTCTGGGTTTGGTGGCTGATTATGGGATGGATCCCTGGGTGGGGCAGTCTCTGGATGGTCCATCGGAAGGATATTCTTAGTGCTTGGGCTATTAATGAGACGTTTGTCCCAGTAAAAATTTAACTCTAAGATGTAGCAGCCACTCCATCAATAAGATTCAGTTTCATTGCTCCTGGCGACTCTGTTCATGTTTCTGGATCCAGCTAGAAGTTCAGCCTCTTCCTCCAAGTACCAGGGTGCCAGGTTTGTGCTGCCATGCCTGGCGGCAGTCTCTTTGTAAAGTCCCCACTTTGCTCTTTGTTTTCAGCACTAAGCGCTAACTTGGGGGCACTTCTTGGGTACCTTGCACATGCTGAGCGAATGCTCTCTCACTGAGGGTGCACCCCTAGTTCTCTTACTACCCTTTGAGATGGTTTCACTAAGTTGCCCAGGCTGGCCTTGAACTCACTGAGGGCAGGCAGGTCTGGAGCCTTCAATTTTTCTGCCTCAACTTCCTGAGTAGCTGGGATTACAGGTCTGTGTCCCCAGGCCTGGCTTTAAAGCCCCTGCATTCCGGTTCTTTTACCTTGGGAAACTGGAGAGTTTGGAGGGACACAGGCAAAGAAGAAAAGTTTATCAAAGGGCTGTATAAAACGTACCTACTTTTGTGTCAGTTTATAATTGGAACCATTTATCATCTGTGGGCAATATTATCTGTGTGAATGAAATGTGTTCCTTGTGAAGTGCATACTTTGTCACTGACAATAACCATGATTAGTGACATGCTAGATTATTCTTTTGCTCCAGCCAGTGGTCTCCTAGGCCATGTTTTAGTGCATGTCCGCAGCACCCCAAGCCAGGAGCCACAAGATGATTATCGCACATCCTCCTTTGACTAATTTGAGAAGGGGTGAGAATTGGCATTTGAGGTATATACCTTACATTTAAAATGCCCACGGCATGGGGAGAAACGGCACGTGTATTGTATTAGCTGTTCTGCTCGTCTGTGGGTCCTGTGTACAAATGGAAGGGAAAGATGAGCTCTGGCATTCCAGGTTGGTGCACAGAGCTCTGTGAGATGCTCACATTGTACTCTTAAGAATCATTGCTTTTGGAAACTGCCTGATGAGTTTTTAATCTCACTACGGCTTCTTGGGTACCGGGAAGTTCCAAGTTGGTCTGCAGCTTTCTGCCTCTGGTTATGCCCAGTCCTTGCTTCAGATGGAAGGCAATGCAAGATGAAGTATGTCTCAGGAAAACTAACCAGGCATTGTACTGACTGCGGTGTGGCTGCCTGGATTATTTTGCAATTTGAACACGAGATGACTGAGAGGCACTTACTGTTCAGTGAAACAGTTTGAGAAGTCTGATTAAAGTTGCCACATCGTGCTGTGACCACGTCCAGCTAATACTAGACGCCCGAGAGGTGTGTTAATTGATTGGCTGGAAGCTCATCTATAGTGAAGGATGATACAAAGGAGTTACTGGTCACACCTGTGTGGACGATTCCAGGAAAGCCTTACAAAGTAGGTGGGCCTGCAAGGTTTTGCTGTGCAGATGGGTGGAAAGGGTATAATCTAGGTAGAGGCTCGTGGAAGACAACTTACTGAGGTTTAATTAAGACCAAATGTGCAGTGTGTATATTGATGAGAGATGCAGGCAGGTACCAGGTCATGATTGGCCTTGTGCAGACAACCTTGGGATCTGTAGTGGGAGAAGAGCTGTCACTGAAAGGTTCGAATTTAGAGAATTTCAAGCACAAACCTGAACTTTTACAAGTTCATTTTGATTGAATATAGTCTTGGACAGCTTAGAGGCTGTGGGTAGGATGAGCCATTTAGGGAGCAGGGTTCTAGGATGGGTAGGATGATCAAGAAGGCCTGGGTAGAAAGAGTGGAGAGAAGTCAGCCTGGGGAAGGGTTCTAAGGAAACTCACAGTATTGGTGGAGCAGAGCAGAGCAGAGCAGGCTTACAAAGACCTCTTTTTTTTTTTTTTTAATATTCTGGTGTATATTTAAAGTACAGAATCTGTTTAGATAGTTGCTTCTATGATGGGACAGACAGACTGGGGTACGTTATCTCACTTAGCTACCCATTTCCTCTCTGTGGCAAGAGTAGTTCTAAATCTACTCATTAGCAAAAATCCTAAATACAACACTTTCAGCAAAAATTTTCAGCACAAAACACTTAGAGCAAAAAAAGTCCCAAGAACAATTAGCTAACTATAGTTTTCAGATGTTCAGTCTTCCCCTCGCTTAGCCTATTTGTTGCTGTCTATCCTTTGATCCCTCTTCTCTCCACCCCCCCATTTCCTGTCTCGCCCAGGGCCCAAGAAACCAACGCTTGATTTCCCGCCTCGATATAGGACCTTTAAAAAGAAAAAAAAGAGGAGTCTACTTATAAATGAGATCATGCAAAATTTTTCCTGTTTTTCATATTTCATTTCACATAATTTCCTCTCATTTTATCCATGTGGCAAGTGGCAGAGTCTTCTCTTTTTTGAGGCTGAATAATGTGTGTGTGTGTGTGTGTGTGTGTGATAGCAGTTTATCTCATCCTTTGACTCCTAAGTTGTTTCTGTATCATGGTTTTTAAAATATGACTATAGTGCAATGGAGGTGCTCAGCTCTTCTGGAAATTTTAAAAAATTTGTTTTATGTGTATTAGTGTTTTGCCCACGTGTGTCTCTGCACACCACATGCACGCCTTGTGCCCTAGGAGGCCAGAAAAGGGTGTCAGATCCCCAGGAGCTGGAGTTATAGATGGTTGTGAGCATTGTAGGTGCTGGGAACTGAACCTGAGACCTTGTGTGGGACAGGAGTTCACAGAGCGGTGGGTGACAAGAGCGGTGTCATCAAGACTGGGCAAGGGGAGGCAAGCCTAGCTATCTACTTTGCAACACCATGTTTATGAGTGTTCAAAACTCCAGTAGTCAAGATACATAATAAATAGATGTGAGTGGAAGAGACTTAGGATTTGAAAATGGGGTACAGGGTGACTGGCCATTCCAGTTAGCCCAGGACAGAGTATTTCCTGTGATTCAGGGATTTTAATACTAAAGCTGAAAGGTTCTAGGTGTGTCCTGCTTGTCTACCTACCTATGGTTATAGGGGTAGATGTCAGCAAGCAAAAGGCAAAGGAATTTAAGATTCTGGCCAGAGAATTTGGTTTCAGTTCCAGTATAGAGAAAATGAAGTGAAGCTGGGCGCACATCTTTAGTTCCAGCACTTGGAGGTGGGGCCAGGTGGATCTCTGAGTTTGAGGCCAACACGGTCTACAGAGTGAGTTCCAGGACAGCCAGGGCTACATGAAGAGGAGCCCAGTCTTCCGAGAGGGGTGGTGGTGAGGTCATTTCCCGGCACTGTCACATGTAACTCATTCATCCTTTTACATTCTGAGTGCTAGCTCTGAGTCACACACTGAGTCTGACCACCAGGTTGCCTCTGCTGCGGTCTAGGTAGGGAGGCCCTTGGAGCCCCAGGACCCTTTGCCTCTAGAAGACCATCCTGGAGCCTCTTCAGCACTTCCAGCCATTTTGAGAATACAGATATCAAGTGTATTACCACTGAAAGGCCCAAAGTGATTCTGTCTCTAGACCCATTTCCTTTTCTGAGACTGTGTTGCTATTTTAAGCAGTTACTTCAATGTTCTCATGACTTGCTCCAGAAATGAAACTGAGACTGGTTTTAGGTTTTTGGTACTCAGTCAAGGATAAAGACAATGTGTACCAAATGGGGAACTATGTAGGTGTGGAAAAGAAGGGGAGACGATGAGTGAAGTTTTCATCAGAAGAAAGGGGAATTCCTTTAGAATATAGAAAAGGTCAGAGGCCAGTTCTGTCTGGCTACAGAAGCAGCACTGATGGGTTAACATAGTTAAGGGATGGGAACCTGATCAATCAAGATTGGGTGTTTGAAAAGCAGGGAGGAGTCTGAGCATGGAGCCTTGTACAGCTCTTGGGAGTGAGAGCAAGTGATTGCAGAAGAGATAAATGGTAAGCTGGGTGGAGTCCACGAACATGGCTTGGCTACTGACAGCCATGACTGAGTCCTTCCATTGAGCTTAAACGCCTCTGGTGTGGAATCTGGCTCTGTTGATGATGCTGTCTGTAACCTTGTGATTTTCCACCCGTCTGACTCTGGGACTTCTTATATATGAATAAATGCTTAGGCTGATAGCTTTGGCTCATTCCCTGACTAGCTTGGAATTTAATAACCCGTTTCTTCTGTTTGAAATAGACACATGGCAGTGTCCTCCGTTACAAGTGACCTTCTTCCTCATTGTTTAGGGGTGAATGTCTGTGCCTCTGACTTTATCCTAGAATCCCAATCCCTCTAGCAGATGTCTCACCTTCTAATCCTGCCTCAGCTCATTGGTCAGTCAGCTTCCTATTGACAGCTGGTGCTTCCACTCAATGCACAAGAGATTATTACTACGTGGATCCTTTCGGAGAGGGCTAACCTAGCAAACACGAACCCTGGGTTCAGTCACTGGTGCAACAAAACCAGGTTTGGTGCTGAGTCCAACACTTTTGAGGCAGAGGCAGGCAGATCTCTGTGAGTTCAATGCCAGCCTGGAGTTCATGGTGAGATCCAGAACAGAGCCACATAGTGACACCTTGTCTCAGAAAAAATACCAAAATACCAAAAATAGCACTCAGGAGGATGAATAACATCATTTGCCTGGGCCACAGAAGGCTCTTATTTCAGAAGAAATAAAACAAAACTTTATAGCTACCCCAGAGCCCACTCTGTCAGTTGAACTAGTAAAATCTGATCTGTCCTTGTGGATAACTTTGAGATTCTTTAGCTATTCGTCTGCTAAGGTTCATCCATCTACATACATAGAAAGAAAGTGAAAGTTTCTCCATGGTGTGCCTTTTTCTATACATGTAAACACACACACACACACACACACACACACACACACACACACACATGGCTATCTCATGGTATAGATCTAACCATCTGCTTAACCCTTTAATGAAGTTTCTTGGTTTCTCCTTTAAATGTCTTATTATTAAAAGTGAGGTGTCATTGCTACTTTAAATGATATCTTTTTGAAATTTACATTTTTCATGATTGTTGCTAGTTTATAGGTTTAGAGTTGACTTGTTTTTTCTTTATCACAGACTTCAAAACTTTACCTTCTTATTCATCTAACAGTTGGGCTTGTCAGTATACTTGGCTTTTCTTCCATGGGAATTCTTATTGTCCATGAATAATCACAGTTATTTGTTTATGTTTTTTTTTATTGTTTTACTGCCCTGGCTTTGCCCTTCAGTAAACTGTTTAATATAATGTTTGTATTCTGGTTCAGGCCTGAATTTTAAGGGGCTGCTTCTGACACCTCACCAGGAAGCGCGGTGTTCGGTGGTAGCCTTCAGAATCGGATCCTAAAATGGCCTCCTGGGAAGATGAGGCTTTTACTTTAAATCCACTCAGCAACGTTTTGGAGGGACTTTTTTTTTTTTTTTTCATGTGTGGGGGTGTTTTGCCTGCATATGTGTGTGTGCATCTAGTGCCTGTGAAGGTCAGAGTTGCGGGTCAGACCTTAGAACCCCTGTCACTGCAGTTACCTGGGATTGTGAGCCACCACCCAGGGATCCAGCTCAGGTCCCATGGTGGTACCATGGCAGAGCAGACAGTGAGTGCCCTTAACTCCCGAGCCCTCTCTCCAGCCCCAGCAGCGAATATGTTTATCATACTGGCTCTTCCTAGTTATGAATAAAGTGTGGCTCTCCATTTATCTGGGTCTTTAGTCATGCCTTCTTAATAATTCATGGTTTTTTCCATTAAGGTCTTGCAAAGCTTTTGTTTGGATCATTCTACATGTTATCTGTGATAATATATGGTAAACTTTAAATGATTAGCACTGTTGGTTTTAAACTGCTTTCTTTTTGACTATATATACACATATATACATATGCATATATATATGTGTATATATATATATATTTATATATTTAAAATTTCTTGTAACAGCTGTGTGCTGCTTTTGTGTTTTGTGCTGCATCTCTGCACACTGCAGGTGGATGTTTGTTTGTTTTCAGATTAATCAGCACTTTTTTTTTTTTTTTGAGACATGAATGGTTTCTCCCTGACCTGGAACTCTCTCTCCAAATAGGCTAGGCCGGCCCACCTAAGCCCAGGCATGCCCCTATCTCTGTCTCCTTCGAACTGGGATTCCAAGTGTGCAGCCCCACAGAATGTGAAGGCAGGGTCAGCAGACTTCACATCACAGTCTCTGACCAGATCCCAGAGGTACCACCAGGGGATGATGACCAAGGGTGTCAGATGAGCCTTGGGGAGCAAACTTTCCATGCCTCTTTGCTGTCCATCTAGCCTATGGACTGCAGAAAGGCCCCTTACGTTGTTAAGCACACACTCACATAAACCTTCAGATGCAGGCCGTGAGAGTATAAATTCTGCCTGCTTTGTCTGTTGTTGTGGTGATGTTAGTTTTTAAAAGGTTTATTTATTTTTACTTATTTGGGTGAGTGTTTTGTCCTGCATATTATATAGGTGCAGAGAAGTCAGAAGAGGGCACTAGATACCTTGGGAACTGGAGTTATGGAAGGCTGTTTGTTGCCTTTTCGAGTGCTGGGAGCTTCTGCTAGAGTAGCAAGTGCTCTTTACTGCGGAGCCATCTCTGCAACCCAGTGATTTTAGGTTTGCTGAGGCTAACTGATGCATGAGTTCCCCTCCGGCAGCAGATCAGTTCTTGTCTAGCTGGATATGATGGTACAGATCTACAACCTCAGCGCTCCGGAGGCTGAAACAAGAGGATTGCCCCGAGCTTGAGGCTAGCCTTCATAGCTTTCATAATGGGTTGATTCAGGAAGGGGATCTTCTGGGGAGATTTTGCATTTACTTCTGAAGGCTGCTGACTTCCCCACCGGGAAGTGTTTATGACAATTTCTTGGCCTTGTCATATCTGAAACCCAAGAAAGCTGCCTCTTTTGATCCCAGCTAAGCCTCTTATTTCTGAGCTTTTTCTCGGTCAAGCGCCCAGTACTCACCGCCACAGAGAACTGGCCTCGCAGCACCCAGCTTTCCGGCAGGGAGGTTTGCTGCCTTGCGGTGGTCTGTCGCTGCCTGGGGATCTGTGTTTTCCTTCAGATATTTTCTCACCCTACCAGATGCTTCCCCTGAGTAATTGGGATTTGGCTGCAGAAATGTCCCTCCCATGAGCACCCAGGGACACAGCACAGTGGTGCTGTTGACAAGTTTTTGTGAGTGGCAGAAGGCACTGTAGGTCTGACAGGAGGAGCTGACCTGAGCAGAAACAGCTCCACGTTAACTCTTCCTTTGCCATGAACCACACGAGTTAGATGCCTGCCTTTGCAAGCAGCCCTAAATCTTTTTTTTTTTTTTTTTTTTACTAATTTTTTCAGTTCTTTTTCAAGTATGACTGGAGAGTTCTGGTACTATTTCTTGTTCTTACATTTAATGACCTCATTTTATTTTTCCCTTATTTATTTCTCATTGTATTCTGAGCACTGCTTTTGCTATATTTAGAGAAACTTCTATTAAATTTCATTCTTTTAGTTATAAGTAGTTCTATTTAAATTTGGATTAATAGGTGTTCAGATTGGCATAGACACACCAAACTTATGTAAATATAAATATTTAAATGTTATACAAAAGACATGAAACTATTATAACTAACAGTTGGGTTATATTTCTATTTTTTCCCTTTGAGATCAGAGTGGTTTGCTTGTGTGTACATTTTCTCAGAGACAAGGTCTTATGCATAAGGGTTGGCAAGATGGCTCACTGGGTAAAGGTGCTTACTGCCAAATTTGATGACCTGAGTTCATGTAAAAGGAGAGAACTGACTCCTGAAAGTTCACAAATCCCTTCCCTGTAAATAAAATAAATAAAATAAGTAAATGAGCAAATGTATTTTAAAGTTAAAACCAAAAGAATAGACAGTGATAATCCTTAAGCCTAAATTTTAAAACTGCTCAGTTCTGATAAAGAAACTGACAGTACACAGTCATGCCCTGAGCTGGGCATCTTCTAGAAGCGTGTTCCTCCCAAATCTTCTGACCACTTCCACTGATGCCATTGAGAGTTTTGATGGCCATTGCTGCCATGGAATGGTGTATTGAGGTTGAGGGACTTGGCATGTTTCTCAAGCTCAAGGTCCTAGGACCATACCAGAACCCACAAAGCCCTGCTGGAAGGTCCTGTGAGCATTTGTGATGGAGTTGTGAGGAGGGTGGGGGGCTGCAGCAGACATGACAGATGTGAGGGCCTAAAGTGGGAGGGCAACTGGAGAAGGGGACAGGGGAGGGCAGACAGAAACCTCTTTTTATTCACGAGGCCCCTTCAAAGAGCGTTCCTTTTGCCAAAACCTGCATTTATTGAGGACACCTGCTTAGGGCTAAGAAGAGTGGGCTGGGCAGTGACCTCTCTCAACTCAGCTGCTTAATCACTGGGCTTTCCTCCCCGCCCTCTCTCCACCCCCATTCTCTGGTACTGTCATGATAACTTAGTCATATTAGGTCCCAGCAGTGATTTCCCCTTACTGATTAAACCACGTGGAATTTTTGAGACACAATTTCATCTTTAATTTCATTTCCTTGAATGTCTGGGTTTTCCTCTGTGTCTTTTGGCTTTTGGATCAGTCTTTGGCTCTGTCTACTGAGGATCTCTGTCTGTTGAATCTACTCACTTAGGGAGACCAGTTAGAAGGTGAGGACCTGTGCTTTGACTCTCAAGCCTAAGCGTTTTGATAAGAGGATTATCTTTCACCACAGAGTGTCTCTATTACAAGAGCTCTGAAAGAAATGAAGAAAGTCCTCAGCAATGATGTTGGCTTTTCGTGGTTCCCAGAGCCCTGCTTAATGGATGGAGGCTGGACAAGAACCTGGCTGCTGTGTTTCTGAACATGGCCCAGAGCCCTGTGTCTGCCGAGGTCATTCACCAGGTGGAAGAGTGTCTTGATGAGGATGAGAAGGAGATGATGCTTTTCCTGTGTAGAGATGTGACTGAGAACCTGGCTCCACCTAATGTCAGGGACCTCCTGGATAGCTTAAGTGAGAGAGGCCAGCTCTCTTTTGCTGCCTTGGCTGAACTGCTTTACAGAATGAGGCGGTTTGACCTGCTCAAGAGGATCTTGAAGACAGACAAAGCAACCGTGGAGGACTACCTGTGTAGAAACCCTCACCTGGTTTCTGATTATAGGTAAATCATCAGCTTTGGCCGGAGCTGCCCTGGGGGGCCGGGGAGGGGGGGAGTCTAGATAATTAGGGCAGTGAGAAGACCTCATCGCTCTTTCTTCTCTCTGATCAAACTACCTGTGATACTGCTTTTTAGTGTGGAACTTCTGGATTCTGTTGGTTGGTTTGTTTTGCATTTTTTGGTAGCCTATTATAGCCCAGGCTATCTTGGAACTTACTATGTAGCCCAGGCTGGGCCTCCAACTCATAGCAATCCTCTTGCCTCAGGTGGGATCATAGCTTGTTTGAATTAAAAACAAAATGGTTGTCTAACAGATAAGCAAATGAGTAAAAGATCATAAATGGATGTGGACAGGACAGATGGTGTATGCTTGCCAGAGGGACAGATTGACAAGAAAGGAATCAAAAAGAAACAGCATAGAGTCACTCTCTATTGTCAGCCCCTGATGGTATAATGCTTTGGAAATTTCTAGTACCAAGAAAGGAAATACCAAATCTGAGTAATCTTCCTGTTGTCATAGAACTGTGGCTCTTTCTAAATCTTCCTCTATCCTTGCCCTGGCCAGCCAAGGAAGTACAGCAGGGTGAGGTTTGTACTGTTCCTTCCCAGCTCTGAGGAGCCCAAGTTGGACATTTCTTCAATGAACTACTTTTCAGCCCCCTTCTGGTTAAAGCTGGACTGAGTATTGAAGTCCCTTAAGTACTAGAGCCTCCTAGCTGTTCCTTTCTCTTGATGCTGGAGTCTGTGGAGGGTCTGAGTTCTCTGAGCACGTTGTTTCTCTAAATTGCTTCCTCTTCTTCCAGGCCGTTAGTTCAGTTGGTTGTGTAGTATGTATTTAGAGACGGTGTCTGTCATCAAAACTACTGAAAAGAGCGGCAGGCAGCATGGGCTTTGGAATGTATTGAGAATTATTGTTGGAAGGTCTGTGTTAAACTTCAGACATACCAGTTTCAGCCCACACAGGCTGAGCCAGTTACTAGCCTTACAAAAGAAAGAATATACAGCTCAACTAGCTACACTGGGTGACAAAGACGGGCAATCCCAGCTTCTCTGGAGACTGAGGCAGTAAGATTGCGAGTTCAAGGCCAGCTCTAGTGACATAATAAAACTCTGAAAAGGCAGAGCAGGGTGGGAGGATGTTTGGGGCTGGAGCTCAGTGGTTGGCTCTGGCTTAGGTTGTGTAAGATTCTAGGGTGAATCTCAGCACCACGAGCAGATGACCATGAACTTCACAAGTTCATGAGTCTCTTTGGATGTTGTACCAAGTGGCTTTGTATGCAAGATGCTTGGGATTATTGTTCTTAATAATTTCTCACATGTCTAGCCACGTGACCTCACACAGCTGGGGGACACTAGCTCTGTCTCAGAGACTGGGTTCAGGTGCAGTGAGTGGGAATGGGGTGTCAGGCCCTCTGGAAGGGGCTGGCAATTGGGATGAAGCAGTTGACCACCTGTTCAGCTGGCTTCCCATCGGCACAGGCCAGGTAGCTGGCTTCCTGTCGGCACAGGCCAGGTAGCTGGCTAAGGGCAAAAAAGAATGAAAGACTCTCACTTCCCTAAGAATGATAGAGTCTTCCCAGAAAAACAGCCTTCCACACAGTACCACGAGGTATCCCAGGTGTCCTGATAAAGTAGAAGGCTGCTCCAGTCAGAACAGAAGTGACTGCATCAAGAGGGGCTTTTCAGACTAAACATTTGTGGTCATGAACCCCATGGCGGATGTCTTTTACTCTTTAAATTCAAATGTGGGCTAAGATGTTAGAGATGTTTCTTTGCTTTAGGATCCTGAGACTTTAGATATGGTTCATAGACCAGTGTCAGCCAGTGCTTATCAAACAGATGGCATAGGACCACTCTCAATCTTTTTCTTGTTACTCACGTGTTTGTTTCATTTCACTATTACTTCTGGGGACCTAGGGGTTTTTTTTTCAGGGGATTCTCTGCTTTCCCCAGTAGTTTTCAGAACTGTTAGAAAGGGAAGTACTGTGTCCTGGTGCAAGCAAAGACAAGGCCATGTGTGGTGGTGCACACATGTAGTCCCAACACCTAGAAGGCAGAGGCAGGTGGATTGGGGCAGGTTCAAGGCTCATCTGTCTATACAGTGAATGCCAAGCCAGCCAGAGCTACACAGCAAGAGCCTGTTTCTAAACACCAAACCAACAAACCAACCAAACAAACAAACAGACGGAGGAAGATGAATTTTCTCTTTGAATTTTCTAGTAGTCTCTTGGGAGTGGGGTATCAAGGCTTCCTGTTTTATAGATTTGGAGCATAGTCTGTGGGACAAGAATTAGTCTAGTTGGTGCCTTAAGTGATGAGGTATGAGCTCTGGATTCTTGTCCGGGTTTACTAAAGACACTTTTATGGTTTACAGGGTACTGCTGATGGAGATTGGTGAGAATTTGGATCAGGATGATGTATCCTCCTTAGTTTTCCTTACAAGGGATTACACAGGCAGAAGCAAGATAGCCAAGGACAAGGTGAGTTGTCTGTGCTTGGTGCCTGTTCCAGAACATGCCTCTTGTGGTATGACGACGGGGGGGGTGGGGGGGGGTGGTGGTGTAGCCTGCTGCCATGTTTCCAGGATTCAGACATCTGAGGCGGGTTTTCATAATACTGGTAGCAAGAGAATTGGTTTTTAATTGAGAATAGGTTGGTACTAACTCCTCATGTGCCTTGGGTGTTTTTATGCTTAGATTTGGTCCTGATTTCTATAAAATTGACAGGCCTGACTTATGTCAATTTTTCACCTTGACGGTTCTCTTCTGGGTTGGGCATCCTAGCTGCTTGGGTAGAGTTTAGCACTTGCTGGTCTGCTCTCTTCATGCTTGCCCACTGCTGTTCATTTCCCTGGACAGCCTGTGGAGGTGCTTTGGTGTGAGGGGCCTGGGGCGTAGGTCCTTCTGACTCATCTATGTGGGAAGTGACTAGTGAAGGATTGGAACTGTTGGGATTGTTGGAAGAGTATTTCAATTGCTGCTGACCTCACCTAGTTTGCCTAAGCTAGGGGTCAGCCAAGAAAAATCTACATCCCTGGTGATGACGACAGCTCTTCCTGGTAGTTGCCCTACCTCTGAGAATTTCCTTAGGCTCCTTCATGGTTACAGGAGTATGGGAGAGCAACGTGTTCCTACATCAAATGTAGAATGAAGAAAACGAAAGCAGGAGTCTTTTGGGGAGGGTGGTGTTCTCTAACCAACTCCTGCTACTTGGAAAGGATTAATTCTGCTTATTGTCTTTATAAAACAACAGTTAAGTAACCAAATGTTAATCATGTGAGCAGAATAAAATCCAAGCTTTTGAAATATGTTTTTTTTTTAACGATCCTGGTGATTGAAACTGAATGAGTAAGAGAGCCCCATTTTTTCACGTAGTCTCGCTGTGGGTCAGGATGACCTGAAATGTCAAGCATCAATGAAAACACTTTTAGAACTTTCATATGACATTATGAGGATTTCTTTTATCAATCTTTTCTCTAGCTACCTTTTCTTTTCAGTACCCCACCCCCAAACCCCCACCCTGGGAATCCCTTGTAGCGCTTAGTATAATCTCAGTCTGAATTTTTGTTAAGAACTTTATCTCAGGAAGAGTTCATTCTTAGGCCTGATCATTCCTGATGCCATGTTAATGTGAAACAGCCCTTTTATCTATCTGTCCCAAACATGAGAACATTTTTATGACCAAAGGAGTTAGCATAACAAGCAGACAGATTCTCGGGTAGTCCAGGCTGGCTTCACTGTGTAGCAGAGGATGGCCTTGAAACTTCTGGTCTTCCTGCCATTATCTCCTGAGTCCTGGGATTCAGACATTCACCACCACCTCTGGTTTATGTGGTGCCGGGGATCAGCCCCAAGGCATCCATCATGCATGCCAGACAACCACTCCACACGCAAGCTAGAGCGCCTTCCCCATCTCTTTCAGTCAAAGTCAGAAGGGTTCTTTGTTCTGGGTAGCGCTGTCTGGATCGAGTCACCACAAAGTCTCATCTTGTCACCTTTTTCTGTTATGACCCAATGGTCTAGAGTTTGCACTGGGGACTCGTCAGTTCCACTCACAAGCGTTTCTTGTTCATGGCTTCCTTAGAGTTTCTTGGATCTGGTGATTGAATTGGAGAAGCTGAATCTGATTGCTTCAGACCAATTGAATTTATTAGAAAAATGCCTGAAGAACATCCACAGAATAGACTTGAACACAAAGATACAGAAGTACACCCAGTCCGGTAAGTAATTTTCGCTACTCAGTGGTCTTTCGTGTTTACTCTGTGCATGGTAGCAATGGTCTGTGAAGTTTCGTTTGTTGGATGCATGGTTGAAACAGAACCCGAGAGTCCCAGCCCCCTCTAGCCTATGTCAAGAGATCATATTCCTTTATAGCCTTCATGTCCCAGTATCCCCACTCCACTGGCAAATCTCCCTCTGAAAATTGCCACCAAGCAGTTCTTAACAGTCTGTTCTTTAAAGATGTCTGTAGCTCTGTTTTTAAAGGGCAGAGAGGCTGTGACCACTCAGGACGTTGTAGGTTGAATCCTGTTGCCCAGTTCCACATTAGACCTGATGACTACCATTTACCTCTGGGTAGTGTCACTGGGTCTGATTGCTGTCCTATGTGTGGGCTGTGTTTCATTAATCCACATGGAAAAGGTCACTTTTGGTTTCATTCTTTAATAAAGGGGGTCAGCTTTCTCCCTTACACCACCTTATCATACAGCCTCAGCCTCAGCCTCAGCCTCAGCTTGGCTTCTCTTAGGAGATCACTGTCTCTATAGGGTCCTGGTGTAAAGGTCATGACTAAGACCTGCTTACCTACATGGTAACCTGTCTGAATCACTGATAAAGAATCTGAAGTAGGAATGTTATGTAGTTTTCTCTTTAATTAATATATATATATATATATATATATATATATATATATATATATATATATATAGTGTGTATGTGTGTGTGTGAGAGACCCCACACATGTGCAGATACATGTGTGTGTGTGTGTGTGTGTGTGTGTGTGTGTGTGTGCACTCACTTGCTTATGAGCCAGCCCCATGTGTGAGTTATTTCTTTCCTTTCACCATGTGGGTCCTGGGGATTGAACTTAGGTTGTCAGACTTGGTGGCAAGTGCTTTTACCTCTGGAGTCAGCCCACCAGATCTTTTAGTCATCCTTACTGATTGCACAAGAGTCGTCTAATTGATACTTTGAATTCAGGCAAGTGCAGGTTTAACGTATTTTGAAAGATGATGGTTGACTGGGACTGAAGCTCTGTTGAAGACCCACGTGATAATTTATGAACCTTAGTCCCTTTCTGTCTTCATAGGCAAAGAAGCAAGATCAAATATGAATTCTCTCCAAGCTTCGCTCCCAAAATTGAGTATCAAGGAACATTTATATAACTCAAGGGTGAGTCTGGAGCCAGTGTATGGAGTACCAGCATGATCCAGTTTCAGAGATGTAATAAAAATAAACATCTCATTTCATATGCTGTAATAGCTAAACAAATTCTGATAGACATGTGTTTGATTAAGAATGTGTATAATTTCTTATGATTATAAACCTTAGTAGTGTTTAAAAATATATTTGGAAAATTTTATGAAATATATAACAAGAAAATAATGTATGGACCCATTACCTGGGCATGACTACTGTGGAAAGCTTTCTTTTAGTCTCTGTCCTATGTGCATTAGCAAATGTGTCTATTTATACAGTTGAATATCTTTTTCATTCTTTGTTTCTTTGAAGAGTCAACTTTTAAAATTAAAGTAGGTAGAATGCACCCATAGAAAGAAAAAGTTAAATGTCCTCAAAAAGATTTTAAAGTTGTTTCCTTCCACCTCACAGAAGTCATGCCCCACTTCCTTCCTGTTAAAGAAACCATTCTTGACTAGTTTCTTCTATAGCCATGCGCAGAGAATCTACCCACAGAGAGTCTACTTTTATACAAGTGGTAGCATATCATGTCTGCTCTTCTGAACAGAGAATCCTTAGACATTGTTCCATATGGTTAATCGGAGATTGTTTCCACTTAATCATTATTTGTATGATTTTGAATGACACCCCTACCCCTTTATTTTCTTTTGAGACAAGAACTTACCTGTAACCTAGCCTGGCCTGGAATCCATTATGTAACCTAGGTTGGCCTTGAACTTGCAATGAGCCTCCTCTTGCTTCAGCCTCCTCAGTGCTGACGTTATAGGCATATCCTCAGGAGGCTTCATGGCTTCCATTTTCTGCATGTACTAAAATGTATTTAGTTCTTTCTTGCTGATGTATAAATTGCCTCCTTTCCTTTGCTACTAGAAGCGATGCTGCAAAATAAACTTCCTGATTCTTATCTCTTTGTGAATTTGTTTTTAAAAAGAATAGTTAGAAACTATTTTTACTTATTTATTTTAATTCGCATGTATGCATGTGCGCCTGCATGAATTTGTGTGTTCAGGAGCCCATTGAGGTGAGAAGTAGATATCAGCTCTTCTAGGACTGGAATTATAGGCAGTTGTGATTCACAATGTGGGTGCTGGGAATTGAACCCAGGTCCTCTGAAAGAGCCGGCATCACTCTTAGCCTCTGAGCCATCTCTCCAGTCTCCCATTTGCCTTTTGCCTGAGTGTCATTTTAATTTGGCAAACTTTTTTTTTTTTTTGACTGAGTGACATAACAAGAGATTTCTTTCTCCAGTTAATGATCATAAATGTCCCATGTTTGTTTATAGTTATGTTCTGGGGAGGGCTAACTCTTGTGCTTACCCCCTGGTCCATCTTTTCTTGTGAGAAGGACAGTGGTATAACTTTAACCCAACCCCTTTAACGTTATGTGGACTTCGAGGTGGACTTAGACTGGACTGGTTGAATTATAACCTTCGGTAAATGTGTATCATGAGAATTTTCTTCTGATTAGTGAGCAGCTTCTCGGAGAACACTAGTGAGAGCAATAGACTTGCAAAGCTAAGTGGCTGTTAAGGAGTGGACTGCCCACCCACCTACTCACTCACCGACAGAAGGATACATATGTCTAAAGCAGTCAGTCCATCTACCTTACACAGGCCAGCCCAGCCCTGTGCCTATTCTACTTTTTCCCACTGGATCTATAAATTACAGTCACCCCATTGCTTAGGGAGGACAGCTTTTAAATTTGTCCTTCTAGTCTCTGATACCCTTAGGTACGATCCTTTAGGGTTTTCTGAGCTTTCTCCCACCTCCTGGGAGATTATTCTAGTGTATGCTGACATTCTTAGTTAGACCCCTTCATATCTTCACTCTGTCTTCCCCGTTCTGCAAGTGCTGCGTCTTCGCTGTGTAGCCTGCTCGGCATCCAGCAAGACTTGTGCTTCCTGTCTCTTCCCACTTGCTGAATCTACCATGTGACCTGATCTCTCATTTAGTAAGCAGGCTCTAGGACATAGGAATCTGGTAACTTTCTCACAAGATTTAGGACCTGCATATATAACTGGGCTATGTTTTGGCTCATCTAAGGCTACATAAGCGCTTCAGAAATTACAGTGGCATTACCTGACACAAGAATCTGACAAATCAAAAGAAGTTATATGACTGCACGGCAATGCTTTTAAAGTCTAGCTTTGATTTGATCCCTTTTCAATAGCACCTGAAAGTCAATGTACATCTGTTTGTGGTGGGGTGCCAACGACCACATTCCAATTAAGTTATGGATTATTCCAGAGATAGGGGAACCATAGCTTACATGTCTTTCTTCAGTTTATACACAGATGTTCTCTCAGACACAGCCTAATGGATAATGCACTTCTTTGGTTAGGTATGCTATTGTTGATCAAATGGTAGCAGGAAGTGATGTCATCTTACAGAAGTTCTGCCCTCTGAAAAGAGAGAGAAGTGTCAGTTCAGTCTTTTAGGAGTGGTTCAATTCTTGATTGTCATGACACACATATCACTGTTTTTATAGCTCGGAATTCATTTTTTCAAAAGTCAGAATTAGACATTATTTATTTAGTTTGTAGTGCTATCAGCTGGACCCAGGGCTTTGGGTACAGACATTTATTAAGTGCTTCTGTCTTTGCCTGCTATGCTGTGCTGGGTGTCTGTGAATATTTAAACACCATGGATACCCTTTTTAGCTAAAGCTGGTGAAATGGCTTAGCACTTAAGACCACAGGCTCGATTCTCAGCACCTATATGGTGGCTCACAGCTGTCTAACTCTAGTTCCAAAGGATCTATCTAGTGCCTCTTCTGATCTCCACGGATCCCAGGCACACACAGAGGCACATACATGCACGCAAAAACACTCATCCACGTTAGAAACCACAAAACTACCGTATATATGCTAGGTACCATTCTGTTCTTGAGAAGATAAAGAGGTAAAGGACTACAAAGGTTGAACTGGCAGAGTTGGGATTCACAGACAGAGGTTTATGGCCTAAAACTCACACCCCTGTAGTCAAGCTGTGCTTTGCCCGGTGTTAAAGGAATAGATTAGATGGCAGGCTCAGTCCCAGCATATTCTAAGTTGGGACCTTCTAACACCCTTGCTGTACTGTAAGAGCTGGTTTAGATCTGTTCTGAAGCAATATTCTATGCATCCCACCTTCCTAATGTTTTCATTTCTTATTGGGAGACTGATGTGATCTTTGACAATATAGTGTGGAATTTATGGAGTTAACAGTCCCTGAAATTTATTTTTTAGGTAACTGTGAAGGTGATATTTTTATCCCCCTAGCGCCCCCCCCCATGTAAAAATATCAAGCTATTTAAAGAGGTGTAACATAGTGAGCCTCTGAAGAAACTAACGCAGTGCGACCTTGTGTTTTATATTTGAAGCTCCAGAATGGGCGAAATAAAGAGCCAAGATGTGTGGAACACCGTGGCACTCAAAGTAAGCCATTACTTTCTTTTATTTGTTCTTGATAAATGCTTAATAATTTAAGGACGAGGAGGTGAGGTGTGTAGTTCAGTGGGAGAGCACTTGTCCAGTGTGAATGAGGCCCCAGGTTTGAGCCTCAGCACTGGGGAAAAAATGTGCACATTGTGGTGTGTGGTGACCCATGCTTATTGAAGTAGGTGCTGGAGAGTTGAAGTAGGAGCTTCTCTTCTGCCCAGGAGTTCAAGACTAGCCTCCTTAGCAGCAGGGAGACCCTGTCATCTAAAAAAAGAGAAAAAGAAAGAAAAGAAAAAAGGAAAAGTTCCATTTTAGAGCTGGCTGCTTCTTTTATTCACATATTTTAATTAAGCTCTCAAAGAGCAGATGCGTGTTCCTGCAATGCCCTCCTCTTTGGTACTTCCTGTTACTCTCTGACTTAGTGCGCCTAAATCTAACTACACTGACGTCACTGGATGCATCGACCGCCTTGGCTGTATTTGTGAGTGATGGGGCATTTGTACTTCTGAAATGGAGCTCTAACAAGACCATGTTAAACATTAATCCGACCGTGATAATAAGGCACATGAAACCAAATATCTAGCAGCAGGAAGAAGAAATGCTAATCTGGAAACTCCAGAAAGGGCAGTTTCTCTCTTCCACAAAAAGAAAAGAAATGCAATTAAAAGCCTGTTCATTTCAACCTACATGGCCTCTTCTTAAAATGTCAGCACTTTAGCCATGACATTCCCTTTATTCATTTATTTATTTGTCTATTTATATGTGGGGATGGAGATAGAATCTTGCTGTGTAACCCTGGCTGAGCTGGTATTTATGATGTAGCTCATGTTAACTTCAAACTCACAACAATCTTCCTGCTTCAGTCTTATGAAGGCTCAAACTACAGTGATGTCCCACCATGCCTGGCTTAGAACATCATTTTAAAAAAATACTTATTTACTTATTTATTTTGTGTATATGAGTACACTATCGCTGTCTTCAGACATGCCAGAAGATCCCATTGCAGATGGTTGTGAGCCACCATGTGGTTGCTTGGAATTGAACTCAGGACCTCTGGAAGAGCAGCCAGTGCGCTCGGCTTCTGAGCCATCTCTCCAGAACATCATTTTTTTTTTTTTTAGATTTATTTTTTTTTTATTATACATAAGTACACTGTAGCTGTCTTCAGACACTCCAGAAGAGGGAGCCAGATCGGATGGTTGTGAGCCACCATGTGGTTGCTGGGATTCGAACCCATCACCTTCGGAAGAGCAGTCGGGTGCTCTTACCCACTGAGCCATCTCACCAGCCCCCAGAACATCATTTTTAAAAAGCATCTCTTTGAGGCCTTTCTAATTTGAGAGTCAGGACGCAGCCTTACACTGGTGAGGTGGCTTGTGTTGTAAGCCAGCAAGGGCTCTAAGCCTCTATGGAGGGCAGTGCGACCCAAGGACCTTTGGATCTGTTGTGCGGGCAGTAGAGGGGCACGGACACAAGCGCAAACATTTTGAGTTAGGCGGCACCCTGGTCCTGATGGAAGCCTTGTGGGTGCAGCTTGTGTAGCATGCAGGCTGCGCATGCTCTTGGAAACTGAGAACCATTTTACCCTGACTAGCCAGATGGTGCCGCTCACGCCTGCCGCTCCCTACCTACGGTTCTTCTCTCCAGAGAAAACTGTTGAGAATGGAATTTGTTTCCGAAGCGACAGCCTGTTTCTTAAAACATTGGTAAGGTGGAAGAGTTAGTACTCCCAATGCTGTTTAAAGTAGAAAAGAAAACTGGAGACCGGGCAGGCTTGCTTAGGAATGTAAAACACACGCGTACTTTCCACTGCGATCCTATCATGGGGTCCAGAAGAGTACTTGTGGGTCCCGACACCTGGTGACACTGTAAGGAGAGCCACCTGTCTGCTTTGACCTGGACTTGACTTACTATTAAAAGGAAAAGCAGGGGCTGGTGAGATGGCTCAGCCGGTAAGAGCACCGGACTGCTCTTCCGAAGGTGATAAGTTCAAATCCCAGCATCCACATGGTGGCTCACAACCATCCGTAATGAGATCTGGCGCCCTCTTCTGGAGTGTCTGAAGACAGCTACAGTGTACTTACATATAATAAATAAAATAAATCTTAAAAAAAAAAAAGGAAAAGCATTCAGTCAGGTCTGCCTTAAACTAAGAAGCTTAAGATAATCAAACCATATATTCGGGTCAGCTTGGACTTGCAAATGGTTCCTACTGATGGCGGAGGTAGTGACTTCCCGAGATGCCATGTCATACTCATATTTTCTAAGGAAGAATAATTTGAGTACATGTCTACAGGCTGTGCAGTCACAGAGTCCTGTCTGCCACTCATAGCATGGGCTTTCTTTTCTGTTACAATAAACATTGATTGCTATAACAAGAAAATCAAGCAAAATCCTCTCCTAATTTCATATATCAGCAATAGCCATAGTTTTATTTGACTTGTTTTATCCTATTGACTTTTATTAGAAAGGGTCTTGTTGCATAGGTAGGTCTTTAAGAACCATCTCTTAAAGGGCTGGGATTGCCAGAGTAGGCCAACACACCCAGCTAAAGCTTGATTTACAAGCTTTTATTTTCATTTTGCTGTTGGGGATTCAACCTAGAACCTCTCGCATGATGGTTGGTCGAGTGCTCGCCCATCAATCCTACAGTGGTTGATTTAAACCTCTTCATCTTTAACCTGGAGTATATTCACTTGTCCCTTAGTGTCTGTAGATGACTTATTCCAGGATGCCCTGTGGGTACCACAGTTTGCGGATGCTCAAGTCTCTTATACAGCAGGGTATAGCATTTGCATATAACCTATCCACATGCACTCCTACACTTAAGCCATCTCTAGATTACTTACATTGCTTTGTATGGAAATGCTATAGCTTTTACACTTTATTTTTTAGGGGACAGTGACAAGAAGTGTCTATGCATGTTATTCTGTATTAAGTCCATGTTATTTAATCATCCATTTTAATATATATATGTTGCATGGATGTGTCAAATGCATAACAGTTATTCTTAGCCTTTTAAGCATTGTAAAGTATGTAATCATATCATTGTTGACATAATCAATTTTATGTTTGTGACGTTTAGGTTTTTCCTAGCCTGGGCCAGTGTAAGCAGTTGGTCGATAGATGTTTTTGAAACACATTTTTCTAAATTTAGGATATATTATTTCCTTAAAACTTCTAAAAGTGCTGGATGGTGGTAGCGCAAGCCTTTAATCCCAGCACTTGGGAGGCAGAGGCAGGCAGATCTCTGAGTTGGAGGCCAGCCTGGTCTACAGAATGAATTCCAGGACAGCCAGGGCTACACAGAGAAACCCTGTTTTGGAAAACCTAAAAATAAAACAAAACAAAACAAACAAACAAAAAACCAAAAAAGCCCCCAACATCCCCCCCAAACCCAAAGCAAAACCAAAACCAACCAACCAACCAAATTTCTAAAAGCACAATGTCTTAAAGGATATTGCTAGTTGCCTCTTAGAGAGCTCATCTCAGTGGCCAGGGAGATGCTCGTTGGTGAAATGATTTCCACATAACTGAGGACCTGAGTTTAATCTCCAGCACCTACAGTAAAAGCTGCCTGTAACCCCAGAACTGGGGAGACAGAAACAGGGCGATCCTTGGGCCTTGCTGGCCAGCCAGCCTATATGAATTAAGTTTTGGGTCTAGTAAGAGATTCTGTAAGGAAGAAAGAAAGAAAGAAAGAAAGAAAGAAAGAAAGAAAGAAAGAAAGAAAGAAAGGAGGGAGGGAGGGAGGGAAGGAGGGAGGAAGGAAGGAAGGAAGGAAGGAAGGAAGGAAGAAAGAAAGAAAGAAAGAAAGAAAGAAAGAAAGAAAGAAAAGTGATTAGAAAGACTCTTACCATCAACCTCTGGCCTCCATGAGTGGAAGCAAGGTTGCTTTGCACCTGCTCACAAGCATGCAAATGCACAAATGCACAGAGAAGGAGATGGGGAGAGAGAGGGCAAGGGTAGAACAGGGACAGGAAGAGACTGGCTCAAAGCTGAGTGTGGTAGTACAGGATGGTAACCCTAGCAATCATTAGCAGAGGCAGGTGAACAGATTGGAGGCCAGCCTGGGCTACATATCAAGAGCCTACCTCTGAAACAAAACAAAACAAAACAACCCAATTCATTTCCCCAAATGTTTCAGATGCTGGTAAGGTCCCCCTGCCCCCTCTATCTTTAGACACCATTTCTCACCTCGCAGCAGCCTTGGCCCAGAGACGGAATGAGCTAATGAGATGATGACTGCTCTCCAGCACTGAGGTGTGAGCCAGCCCTTTTGTGGCTTCTGGAACCCACTGCTTCCCCCACTTGTGCCGGCTTAAGTGAGTCATTGTTGTGGGGCGGAGTTTGCTGTGGGCTCCAGCACTTGTCAGGCTTGCTGGGCTATGTCTTGCTGCTGACATTTTATTTTATCAGCTCCCAGCATCACTGAACCATGAAAACATTGGCCATCTGTTAGGTACAGAGCACACGCACATGAGCCTCTCTCCAGCACACTCCAACGCTCTTCCCTTTAGACGTCGTCCAGAGTTTTGGCCCATGTAGGAAAGCTGTAGAGAAGTGACATCTTTGAATTCTCCTCATCAGGTTAAAACCTCGCCAGCCACCTGGCGGTCCCCTGGAGGAGGCCTATGACTGTCACCTTCATGCCATGGTTTTTCTACATAGTCCTGGAATAATAGGGCTCTTGAGTTTCCCTTTGGGTCAGGCGCTTCCGTGTGAGGTTGGAACTTTAGGCTGAGTCTAGCTGGAGAAAGAATAGAAAGCTAAAGAAACGGCAAACAAAATGTCATAATAGAAAGAATCCAGCCAGCCTGGGTGTAGGCTTAGTTCTACTTTATAAATGGTTCTCTCTCTATCCCTCAGGAAAACTGGTGAAGACATCCATCCAGGAATCAGGAGCTTTTTTACCTCCGGTAAAGAATATATTCTCTGACTTGGTATTGCATGCAAGGGTATATACTAGTACACTGGCGTCTTACAAAACAAACAAAAAGCTAGCCAAAAGTGTTCCTTAAAATTCTTTGTGATAACTGGGTGCCTGTGCATAATTCTCCTGAGAACTCAGTGAACAGGATGTTTAAGTGGAAGGCTTGAATGAGCTTTGGGATGCAGGGAGATTCTGAGTGGCACCTCTCGCCATGACTAAGGATGAACGTACAAGTGGGGCGTGCAGCTGTGCTGAACTGTGTCAAGCCCTGGCTTTTGCCCAGGAGGACAGCCTCTGCAGAGGAAGCAGCAGAAAGCCTCCATTTGTGCTGGCTTAGAAAGTTAATTCTTGGTGCTACTCTAGGCTTCTACAAGGGCATGTGACCCATCTTCTCTCTTTCAAATTATCTTTGTTCTGCAAAGCTAAGACACATGTAAAAGAAATTATAATTCTCATTCAAACTAAGTAAGAATTGAAATAGCTGTCTTAAACTCATTACTGTGACAGAGGAAGAAGTTGACATTACTGGGGAATGTCAGCTGTGATGACTTTAAGCTGTGTCTATTGAGTGATTCACCTGCCAAACGGATGGTTAAGACAAGCCAGAAGAAGAATGGCTAAGTCTCAGAGAAGTATCCAGCATCTCTAATCCCTGCCTTTCTTTCTAGCCCATCCATGAAGAGACTTACAGGATGCAGAGCAAGCCCCTAGGAATCTGCTTGATCATTGATTGCATTGGCAATGACACAGGTAGGTGTAGAAGCCCAGGATCCACTCCCTACAGCATGATCACGACCAAGCAAGTTGGATCTGTCAGCATGGCAGATGCCAACTGCAGTCACAAAGTATACTCTATTATGGTGCCTGCTTCTCAACCATGCCATAGTCTAGTGTGGATTGGGCTAAGGGAGCTTGTTATACCATAGGGTCAGCCAGGAGTCCTGTCATCTTTTGAGGCCTTGGAGTCTTCTGTAGGGTCCTCTGTATTTGACTGACAGATGAGGGAGTAGAGGCTGTGAAGCAGATCTCATCACAGATTTTAGAGAAAGGTCTAAGAAGGATGTGCCTCATCTCTACGCTCTTCCTATTGGTCATTACTTACATGGCTTGAGCTAACTACAACAGACATAGATAAATCAGTTGAGCTATTGGTTAGGAAGGACATGAGGTGAACTTGGGGAGCACAACACAAGCTCTAAGTTGTAGAAGTTGGTGTGTCTTTCTGTGTTACCCGTGCATCCTGGATAGTGTGGCTAGGGGAGGTCCTGGTCTGCAAAGGACATTTATAATGAAAGGCATTCTGGTTTCTAATACTGTCAGATGTTTCACCTCACCTGGATAGACCACGAAAGCCTTCCTTAGGGCCATTAAGAACATGGTGTCTGTGTTAACGTAGGGGTGTGGCTAGTGTTTGAACTACATGTGACTGAGGTCTCCTCTCTGTTTGATCTACCTGTGAGCCATCATCGTTTGGACCTGATTGTTTGGCTCGGTTGTTGGATTTCTGGTGCAGACTGAAGGAGGCAAGCCGAGGTGCCTGGGATACTGTTGCATTTTATCATCTCTCCCGTCCTGCAGATGAGTGATCGCTGTAGTTCATGACTGTCGTGTCTCTCAGCACTCCTTAGCATGAGTCAGAGAGATGACTCACTTCAAATATTACCAAAGGGAGGTCTGTGCAAAGAGAGTCTAAGAGAAGGTCGAATTAGCAAATATGAAACTGGATTTCCCAAGATTTCAGCTACAATCCCACTTTCTCATGTCCTATTTTGATATGAGAGAAATATGTCTCTTTTGCTATAGAGAAGAGTCCTTTCCATTTGTGATGGTTTGAATGAGAATGACCCCCATCGGCTCATATATTTATGTTCAGTCCTTTGTTGATAAACCATTTGAGAAGGATTAGTAGGTATAGCCTTGCTGGTGTACATGTGACCTTGTTGGAGAAGGTGTGTAATTGGGGGGTGGGGTCAGGGCTTTGAGGTTTCAAAAGACCACACCAGGCCCAGTCTGCTACCTGTGGATCAGGATATAAAGCTCTCAGCTAATGCTCCAGCACCATGCCTGTCTGTTCCCTGCCATGATGATAATGAACTAACCCTCTGAAACTGTAAGCAAACCTCCAATTAAATTCTTCCTTTATAAGAGTTGCCTTGATCATGGTATCTCTTTACAGCAATAGTAACCCTAACCCTTAAGATGCCGTTTTAGCTATTAGCATCGATAGAAGAATGAGGAAATAGCTCCTCACTGAGCCACTGACTGTTGTATAGGACATTGTGGGATTGTCCGTTTACTTTTGATTGTGGTTGGCCTTGCTTCCTTCATCATCAGGAAATGTCTGAGGTACAGAGCTTTCTGTGTCTATGCGACTCATAAAGATCAAGTCACAACCTGCCATGAACCAGAAAGCCTCAGCTCTTCATGACTAACCACCAGGGCTTGTGTTGACGTCTGTTCCTGAGTTATGGGCAGCTGTATTTCTATGTGTGCATAGCTGTACTTCTCCCACTGTAGGGGAGCAGCAGAGTTGGGCCCTGGCAATGATTGCCCGGATTTTAATCATGGCTCTGCTGTATATCTTAGCTTGTGACATGGGGCTCAGTGTCTCTGCTAAAACATGACTTCATAACAGGACTTCCTTCATGTGATGGTTGGGAGAGTGAGCCTAGACTCATAAAGGACACAGGACAATGTCTGGAATGAAATGTAAGCTAATGTTAGTTAGCTAATGTCAGTGTAGTCCTTCTGAGGTCAACATCTTGGAGATGGAGTGTGTGACTAGAGGGGACCTGGCCCTACGGAGAAGGGCACTTCAGCTGCTCCTTCTCCCTGAGAGTCAGGGGTTTCTTGACTCATGTGCCTTTGAGAATAAAACAAGCTGCTGGGTTAGAAGTCACTTATGAATTCTCCCAGCTCAGGTGGCTAATCAGCAGATAAGAAAGGAGACGGTATAGGTTTGTTCAAATCGTGTTGCTTTGCTTTGCTTTGGCAGCTGAGAGGTCCCAGTTCCTCCATGAGGCTCAGAACAACAGGAAGGCATTAACCATCCAGAGTGAAGGATAGTCTCCTCTCACGCATTGCTGCACCTCCACCTTGTGTCTCCTGATACTTTCCACCGAGGACTCTAGGGCAGGGATCACGCTTTGCTGTAATTTCTTTGGTGCTTCCTTCTGTGTTATTAGTACTAGAGCCCTTCACCTAGCGTTATCGTGTGGGATGTCCTCGGTCTAGTGAATTTTGCCAAAAGTTTAAGGTTTAGCTGATGTGCAGGGGTCAGATAATAAACAAGCAGACAAGATAACTGCCAACTGAAAGGAAGGTTCTGAATGTAACTAGCGGTAGCAGGATGGACTGACAATCAGAGTGTATGGCTTGATAGATAGACTCCCTCCCCTCTGGCAGATACTTTGCTAATGGCTTTAACGGTAGTAGTGTATTAGTGTATGATCATGCTTTTGGCCACTTTGCACTGTAACTCTCTACATGGGCAGATGGAAAAGCTTATCTGTCTGTTTTACTGTGTCAGCGGTGGTTGGACAAGTGCCAGGCACATAGGTACTTAGGAGGTATTTTCTGAAGGGGGTGGCGTTGGTAGAATATCCTCTTCTAGTAACACTGTGTTTTAAGAACCAGTCCTTTAAACTTTAGAGTTTAGTAGACTTATTTTGTGGACTTATTTTCTCCTTCTAGCCTACCCTCCTTCCCGCCCCCCAAATCAGACTTTAACTAAAGAACATACAAATCCCCTAAATATTTATAGGCATATTTTTTTCTTTGTCTGGTAAATTCTTATTAAGGTTGTCTTACAAATAAAGTGCCATGCTTGGCCCTGCATGGAGCACGTACTGAGGAGGAGTCTGGTCTCAGAGCCACTGAGAAAAGGCACAGTTACTTTCTGGTAAATTATTCTTGAAAACAATCCTTGTGGTCAGTGACCTCTTCTTGAGGTAGATAGCAGAGCTGACGCATTTGGAGTTATTGTGCCAGTTTGGGAGAATTAAAGAACACATCCATGGTGTCCAGGTAACTATGTCAGTAACCTTGCAGAGCCAGGTCTTGCTGGGTCCTGCCTGGCCAGCTCTGTCCTTGCCTTGATCTTCTTAGGCATGTAGAAGCAAATGCCTCCAATCCCGGGCAGATGGATGCAAGGCCTGGTTTAAGGCTCTGGCTATTTGTGTATGGGGGGTGGGGGTGGGGTGGGGGGAGGGAATCTATATAAATGACAGATTTTACAATTTTTTTTGGTAAAATTTTGTAAGACTTTTTTTGTAAATATACATTATTTTTTTCCATCTTTATTTATAAAGAATATAATTTTGACACAGACAAAAACGCCAACACACTGCAAAGAGTCCATTAACAGCAACAACAACAGTGGGACCCTGTTCACACCTGTAGTAGCCTTTACTGAAGACACTGGGAGCAATGCCTTGGGTAGGATAGCTCACCTTAAACACAGGAAACAGCCCTGGGTCTGGAGAACGAGGCAGAGAGCAACATTTTTAGTCTTCTGCACCATCAGATGTCCTGTTTCAGAGACCACTGTAGGATAATGTGGTGTCCGTGGAGGTGGGTGGTCATAGAAGGTGCCCTTGTAGGGCTCACCACACCCAAGGTTCAGTCTCTTGAGAATTGTTCCCCTGGAGGTCATTAGCATCACAAGGATTCCCTCAGCCTGCCTTCAGCTCCTTGTCCCAGTCCTCATTAAAAAACGTTGGTTTTGGAAATTGTATCTTGGGTATTCTAGGTTTTTGGGCTAATATCCGCTTATCAGTGAGTGCATATTAAGTGACTTCTTTTGTGATTGGGTTACCTCACTCAGGATGATATCCTCCAGATACATCCATTTACTCAAGAATTTCATAAATTCATTGTTTTTAATAGCTGAGAAGTACTCCATTGTGTAAATGTACCACATTTTCTGTATCCATTCTTCTGTTGAGGGACATCTTGGTTCTTTCCAGCTTCTGGCTATTATAAATAAGGCTGCTATGAACATAGTGGAGCATGTGTTCTTGTTACCAGTTGGAATGTCTTCTGGGTATATGCCCAGTATTGCTGGATCTTCTGGTAGTACTATGTCCAGTTTTCTGAGAAACCGCCAGACTGATTTCCAGAGTGGTTATACCAGCTTGCAATCCCACCAGCAATGAAGGAGTGTTCCTCTTTCTCCACATCCTTGCCAGCATCTGCTGTCACCTGAATTTTTGATCTTAGCCATTCTGACTGGTGTGAGGTGGAATCTCAGGGTTGTTTAGATTTGCATTTCTCTGATAATTAAGGATTTCGAACATTTTTTAAGGTGCTTCTCAGCCCTTTGGCATTGTTCAGTTGAGAGTTCTTTGTTTAGCTCTGTACCCCATTTTTTAATGGGGTTATTTGAATTTCTGGTGTTCAGCTTCTTGAGCTCTTTGTAAATATTGGATATTAGACTCCTATCAGATTTAGGATTGGTAAAAATTCCTTCTCAATCCGTTGGTGGCCTTTTTGTCTTATTGACAGTATCTTTTGCTTACAGAAGCTTTGCAATTTTACCCAAGATACAATTTCCAAAACACAAGAAAATCAAGAAAGACCAATGTGTGGATACTTCATTCCTCCCTATAATAGGGATTAAAATATGCATGGAAGGAGGTGCAGAGACAAAGTTTGGAGCTAAATGAAAGGATGGACTATCCAGAGAGTGCCCCACCCAGGTGGTCCATCACATAATCAGCCACCAAATGCAGACACTACTGCACACACCAGCAGGATATTGCTGAAAGGACCCTGATATAGCTGTCTCCTGGCAGGCTTTGACACTCCCTGACAAATACAGAAGTGGATGCTCACAACCATCTATAGGGCAGAACACAGGGTCCCCAATGTAGGGGCTAGAGAGTACCCAAGAGCTGTAGGGGTTTGCAACCCTATAGATGGAACAACAATATGAACTAATCAGAACCCCCAGAGCTCATGTCTCTAGCTGCATATGTATTAGAAGATGGCCTAGTTGGCCATTATTCGGGAAGAAAGGCCCTTGGTCTAGCAATGTTTATATGCCCCAGTACAGGGGAATGCCAGGGCCAAATAGTGGGAGTGGGAGGGTAGGGGAGCAGGGCAGGGGGTGGGGTGGGTATAGGGGACTTTTGGGATAACACTTGAAATGTAAATGAAGAATTTCTCTAAAAAAAACCCAAAAACCAACCAACCAAACAAAAAAACGTTGGCATCTTGTTCCATGTGTGGTCAGAGCAGACCTTTAGACAGCTCTCAAGTGTACATACAGTTAGTCCCCATCAGCTTCCTTCTCCTCCACAGCAAAGCATGGAGTCCTCAGCATGGGTAGGAATGTCATTAGGGAGGCTCTGGGCGCCACTGGAGTTCCAGAGGTTTGGTCTGTTACAATCATGGCAGGGAACAAGGCAGCAGAAATAGCAGGCATGGTCCAGAGGAGTTAAAAGCTGTTCCCTGATCTGCAGGCAGAAGCGGGGTGGGGAGGGAAGACAGACAGACAGACAGACAGACAGACAGACAGACAGACAGACAGACAGAGAAAGAGAGAGAGAGAGAGAGAGAGAGAGAGAGAGAGAGAGAGAGAGAGAACATTTGCAGATTTTTTAGAGGAAGTATTTTCTCCTCTGCTGCCGCTTCTGATATCATTGTTATGCTTTAGCTGACTAAGACACATTTGGTAGCAGACTTTGCAGTTTCCACTGTAGTGTTATGTGAAGAAACTTCCTCTTCTTACACTGACAGACTAGGGGTTGCTCCATGCCTCCTTATGTGTTTTTCTTTTTCCTTCTAATGGAACAAGTGGAACCTTGAAGACACACTATTTTCTTGTAGTCACATTTATATAATAAGAACATTTGTACATGGGGAAGAAGGGCACTCATTAGGATCGAACTCTGCTCATGGAGAAAAGGGGCAAAATAACACCATGATAGTAGAGGGAAGCTATGTTCAGAGGAGCGGTAGACAAACCATTCTGGCCCCTCCTGGCTCTCATTCAATCAGTGCCCTGAGAAGGCTTCTTCCTGGAAACAGGAGTGTGTGACGAGGTACAGGAGTGTGTGGTGAGGTACAGGAGTGTGTGACGAGGTACAGGAGTGTGTGACGAGGTACAGGAGTGTGTGATGAGGTACAGGAGTGTGTGATGAGGTACAGGAGTGTGTGATAAGGTACTTTTTGTTTCCTGGACATGTCTATCCTCTGGACCCAAGCAGATATTTGCTTAAAAGCTTAACATCATTTTAAAAAATAACTTATTTTCACTTTATGTGGTGTTTTGCCTGTGTGCTTGTGTATGTGAAGGAGTCAGCTCGTGGTAGTTGTGAGCTGACATGTGGTTGCTGGGATTTGAACCTGGGTCCTCTGGAAGAACAGTCAGTGCCCTCTACTGCTGAGCCATCTCTCCAGCCCCAAAGCTTAACATTATTAATGAAATTTCCCTTTAAGGCCCTCACTTCACCAGGCCTAAACCTAGAGTGAATTTAAGAAGTGTGGGTCTATGGGCCCTTGTTGGAGGCCCTTGTATTTTAGAGTTTAAAAAGATAGTGTGCTACGTGTACTAGAGTTCAGGGTAGCCCCTTTGACAGGTATGTTAATACTTCGATTGTAAACCGAATGGATATTTACGTGATATAGGATAGGACTCTTCCTCTCCTGAGAGCTTTCCAAGAAAATGACTTGGCAGAAAAGAACCTAAGGTTGTTCAGTGTTTGAGGTTCTAGCTCTCTGGATGAGGGGTCATGGGTCTGAGCCCTAGCTGTCTTGGGTATACCAGAAACCTGTTTTGGGTTATATAGCATTGGTATTATTTTCTTCTAATACAATATCATCTGGAAAGAATTGCCAGTAATCAACTTTGCATAATAAGGTTTATTATTATTATTATTATTATTATTATTATTTGAGACAAGGTTTTCCTATGTAGCCCTGGCTATCCGGGAACAAACTTACTCTGTAGAACAGGCTAACCTTGAACTAAGAGAGAACTGTTTGCCTCTGCCTCCTGAGTGCTGTGATTAAAGGTGTGTGCCACCACCGCCCAGCAATATAGATTCTTAAAAGATGGTTTGTAGCTTTCTTCGAGTGTGTGCTTGGAGCAGTGAGGCCTTAGCTGGCCTAGGTGACCAAATGCAGAGTTGGATACATGCCAGATGGCCCTGTTCGCACCCAGCTGTTGCCCCAGCTCTGCCTTTCCTCATCAACATCTTCTGCCCTGTCTGTCAGTGGCATGTGTGTGGGACTTTCCTCTCCTTTGCCCTGGTTTTTCAGACTCTGGCTTAAGTTACAACTTCTCCCACAATGCTCCAATGTCCCAGGTCACACTGCCCTTTGTCTCAGTGAGCACTTATTTGTCCTGTGACCCCACTGAGCTATGAGACATCCAGTCATACACGTGTACACATGTGTTACCTTCCTCTCCAGCGAGCTGTGTGCCTGATGTGTGTCCCTTGTCATAGATTCTGGTAAGACAATAAGGGGAGCTTAGTAAAACACAAGTTTGGGGGTATGGTAGTTTGTTCCCTCCCAGGCACAGAGTGTATGCATCTAGCCTCCCATAGAAAAGCCACAAACACCAGGTAGCTGCTTTCTGTCACGTGTCAGACTTCCATGTTGGCTCAAATGGCATGGCAACTTTCCTTTTCTTCCCTATTCTCCTCTTCCTTGTAGCTGCTGAGTTTTATAGCTACCTCACCCTGGGGTTTTTTAAAAATAAAAATTGAATTGTCCTCAAGCCTAAAAAAGGAAAGGAAAGAAGGAAAGAAAGAAAGAAAGAAAGAAAGAAAGAAAGAAAGAAAGAGGGAGGGAGAAAGGAAGGAAGGAAATAAAAAGGAAAGAAAGGGAGAAAGAAAGAAAGAGAAAGGAAGGAAGAAATAGAAAAAGAAAGAAAGACAGGAAGAAAGGAAGGAAGGAAGGAAGGAAGGAAGGAAGGAAGGAAGGAAGGAAGTTATTTTAGGATTAGATTGCTCAGTGGGTAAAGGTGCATACTTACAAATGTGTAGACCTGAGTTCAAATCTCTTGATCCCAAATAAAGGTCCACATGTATTGCCAGCAATCCTAGCCCTCCTATGAGGAGACAAGAGAGCCTCTGGAAGCGCGCAGGCTGCCTAGCCTGACAGACACAGGACAGAACAGCAAAGAGAGCTTCTCACACAAAATGGCAGGAGGGCGCCCAAGGCTGACCTGTAACCCCCATATGAGCACGCACTCCGAAATCCACCTTAGCCTTGCCCTCCTTCCCTTCCCCGCCCAGGATGTCCTGCCTACTTTGGGTTTCACCTCTTCACCGTATCTTGGCTTATGAAGGGCACTCAGTAACTGGTTGTAAATAGACTGGCGAGACACTGTCTCTTACCTATTCCATGTATTTATTTAGAAGGTGCTGAGATAAATCTGCTTATATAACTCAAAATGAATTCTAAATGCGTAAATGAATNTCCCTTCCCCGCCCAGGATGTCCTGCCTACTTTGGGTTTCACCTCTTCACCGTATCTTGGCTTATGAAGGGCACTCAGTAACTGGTTGTAAATAGACTGGCGAGACACTGTCTCTTACCTATTCCATGTATTTATTTAGAAGGTGCTGAGATAAATCTGCTTATATAACTCAAAATGAATTCTAAATGCGTAAATGAATAAATTCTAAGTGAGTAAGGCCCAGGCATTTTCCCGAGCCTGTGATTGGTTCCTGGCAGCCTTGTACTAACCGCAAGGCCAGGGAACATCCTTGGTTTCTAAGAAGCAGTTGTAGCTGCTGAGCTGCAGCTGGGCTGGGCATGGGGTGTCCAGGGTGGGAGAAGGAGAAGTGGTGATTCCGTATTTTGTTAAAGTTTTATTTTTCCAAACCCAACACCCAACTGTTTCTTTCTGTTTCTGTAAGCTCTGGTATGGTAGCTAAGCCATACATGGAGCACAGGGTCTGTCCACCCCAAGATCATTTTAATATAGAGTAAGGAGACTTGCATCCATGTCATAAGCGCTTAGGAAGAAGATGCCTGGCAGGGTCTCTGGTTTACGGGTTGATATGCCGCCTTCATCTCCTTTAGAATGAATCATTTATGCTTGAATAAATGCAGTTTGGAAGTTTCTCTACAGAAGCCGCTGGGTTCTGCCGATTTGGTTTAGGTGTTAGAATTAATCCCATTTCATAGATGAACAAATGGAGGCTCTCAGGTACTCAAAGTTACATGTTCCCTCTCCCCATTCCTTATAGTGTATAAATCAGACAGTGCTACATGCTTGTGTTTGCTGGCCCAAGGAGGAAAGGAATGTTGATGTTGTGCCACTCCAGCTGGCATCCTTGCCATCCAATAGAGGAAATGTCAGCGGTGATGGCCCACAGCTGGCTGCTGACTGACTTGCCCTTGCCATATTGGAGAATGACTGTTTTGTCCCAAGCTCCATACACATTTCCGGTTCTTCTTGGTGGTGATTGTGGCGTGTGGGACCTTTACCTTTCCCCTCTTGTTTCGGGGAAAAATTTCTGTGTTAGATTGTGGGTGCTTATCCTACGCTTAGCCCCTCTGAGGCTGAAGCTGAGCCACTGAACCTGAGGATAAGGAAGGTAGAGCAGCTTTTGCTCTACCCGTGCTCATCAGCTTGGGCAAGAGGCCTCGCTGGGCTTTCCACCAAGGCTTTACCAGTGAAGAGGGTTTTGAATCTGGCCAGCCAGTGCATTGGAACCTGCATTTCCTTGGTTATTTCTGCCCCCTAGAGGAGAGAATATGCCATAGCAAGAGAAAGGAGCTGTGATCCTGTTACCTGCTAGCCTTGCAGTGCTAACTAGCTTTCTGCAGTTAAAAAACACAATTAACAGGTAAAAGCGGGAAAACAGAGATTTAGTTCATGTGGCCACACTGGGAAGAGGAAAAAGGTTCGGTAACCTGTAATCCATGAGTTAGGTTTAAGTAGAAGGCAGGAGGTTTGCATAACGAAGCTGTCCTAGGAAAGGTTGGGTCCAGCTCGAAAGGTTGGGTTGCCTGTGTTCCAGTCTCCTCTGCAAATCTGTCCGACCAGTCGCCAAGCTTCAGTTTTCCTCCTTCCTGCATGCGATTCCGGGGGTAATTATAATATCTTTGGTCCGTTGTTTCAACTGTCTGGCATAGGGAGGGGCTGTCTTTATTCCTGCCAAGTGGTTAAAGTCCTAAAGTAGCTTCTCTCGCTTTCCTGTCGTGGACCCAGCCTGGGTATAGTTCTGCGCTTTACACCGTGCTCGCACCCCAGGGCGACAGCTAGGGTGGGTCATTTCTACCACCCAGATCTTAGAAGGAGAAAGAGAAATCTAATAGGTAATCAGCAACCTGTAAACCATGTCCCACCCCCATTTCCTTAATAAGATGCTTGCTAGTCGTGAGCTTAATGATGTCTGTACTTTTCTATCTTTTTTTCAACATTAGAGAATATAAGTAATTTCCAGGAGAGGGTAGCTCAGCAGAGGATAAGAGTATGTATAACTACAGTCGTAAGTAGAGATTATGCCATTCTTACTGATAAGAGAGAGCATTATCTAATAATGCGTATAAATCACTCGACAACTAAGTGGCTTAAGCAAACTATTCACTTGATTATCTCTTACAGTTTTTGTGGGTCAGGACTTTGGGGATTCTTCTGGCTTAGCTTTGGTGAGGCAGTCAGCTGGGGTTGGAGGAGCCATTTGTTGACTGCCTGGAAAGCTAAGGATGTTGCCAAGAGGCTCCAGTTGTCCCACATGTGGCCCTCTCCAAGACACTGCCCCCTGAGCTCTCATGTAAGACTTCGTGAACACATTTTAAAACCACCTTGTCTTGGTACAGTGCAGGGCATGGAAAGTTCTAGTATACAGGCACTGCTTATAGGCTGAGCACATTCAGTTTCAAACACTCAAGCCAGTTCTTACCTGCCTGGTGACTGTTCCGCAGATCACTGCTTACACAAAGCTGTGTTCCTTTTCATCTTGATTTTGTCTTTCCGTTCTCACCTGGCACCTAGAAGACAAACTGAGGTTCTCCTCTCTTGCATTTATCTTTTATTTGTGGTTGGCCAAGCTGGGTGGGCAAGAAGACTGAAGCTGTGAGTCTGGCTTGTTTGTGACTATCTGCACTTCATATGAATCCTAGTTGAACAGTGTGCTGAGGACTGGTACTCAATAGTCATGTGACCTTCAGTCATTTTCTCCCCTTGATCCCTTACTGGGCAGCCTTATATCAGACGCTTGCTCTCAGCAGAAGCTATACTGCTGTAGTTACTGTGTGGTTCAGTATGGAGCAAACTTAGGATAGACTTCTGGAAAGTCCACACCACTGGAGAGGGGTTGGCATGGAGCAGGACACAGGAACAAGTCCAGAGAGGTAGATGAACAGTCTGAATGGGAGACACTTGCTGGGTCTCTGGGTTTAGGACAGAGCAGCTTTCCTACCCAGCAAATTTTGAGGTAGAGGCATTTGTCAGATAAAGAACAGAAAAGCAGTGGGTGATGTAGAAGTTTTGAATGGGGAAGAGAAAGAAATGCATATGTTTTATTATCAGAGATATTAATTGCTTTAAGAGGCTGTGTTTATTTTCCTAGTAAAGGCAAACTGGACAGATGAGAAAAAAGTGCGGTTGACAGGGCCCAGAGCCACAGAAACTTCTAGAATATGTAGAAAATCTTTTAGGCAACGGAATAAGACTGATCAATATTTATATTGTCTTTATTTCTATTGTTTAATCCTTACAGCACTCTTTCTGGTTGGTGGCTGTTAACACTTCCTCTAAAGCTAGGGAGTTTCACCTTTCTTATGGCCCTGCAGTCCAAGGGCAGGATGAGAAAGCAGGCTTGTCGGGCTTACTACTGTATACTTCCTTTCACAGCAAAGGCAGCCTAGGATGCCGAGACTAGGAGTGAAACTGGGCAACCTACAAATAGTCCCAACTTAGAGCTGAGGGCCACTGCATAGGTCCATAGTCCCGACTTAGAGCTAAGGGCCACTGTATAGGTCCATAGTCCCGACTTAGAGCTAAGGGCTGCTGTATAGGTCCATAGTCCCGACTTAGAGCTAAGGGCTGCTGTATAGGTCCACAGCAAGGGGAGAGGATTCATAACCCAGGCTGCCATTTAAACGCACACCTGGGTTTACACCCTGCAAACACTTCTCACACCTCTGTACTGTGAGGAAAGAACCTTTTGAAGAACGAACCTTCTACTTCAGTTTGGTTGACAAGACAGCAGCTTTGTTCTTTCTTGGTTTAGTAGCATTGGGTGGGTTCAGTCTTGGCTGTGGGCAGAGAAGGCGGTGTTGCAGGGAACGTGCCTTCATGATTAACCTGGGGCACAAAAGTTGCACATTTCATGTTTAGCTGCTTCTACTTTGGGAGGCCTCAGAGTATCCTTACATAGAAACACATACGCATTGGAGACCAGGCCAGGCCAGGCTAGGCGTCATGCCCAATGTCTCCCGGCTCTTCTCACTTCTGTGTTGTTTTCTGTTGGTTTTCTGCAGAATATCTTCAAGAGACCTTCACTTCCCTGGGCTATCGGGTCCAGCTTTTCTTGTTCCCCAAGTCGCGTGACATAACCCAGATTGTTCGCCGATTTGCCTGTATGACCCAACATCAAGACTATGACAGTTTTGTATGCGTTCTGGTGAGCCTAGGAGGCTCCCAAAGCATGATGGGAAGAGACCAAGTTCACTCAGGGTTCTCCTTGGATTGTGTCAAGAACATGTTCACGGGGGACACGTGCCCTTCTCTCAGAGGGAAGCCAAAGCTCTTTTTTATTCAGAACTACGAGTCGTTGGGTAGTCAGTTGGAAGATAGCAGCCTGGAGGTAGATGGGCCGTCAATAAAAAATGTGGACTCTAAGCCCCTGCAACCCAGACACTGCACAACTCACCCAGAAGCTGATATCTTTTGGAGCCTGTGCACAGCAGACGTATCTCACTTGGAGAAGCCCTCCAGCTCATCCTCTGTCTATCTACAGACGCTCTCCCAGCAGCTGAAGCAAGGCAGGTGAGCCAATGGGCTCCGTGCCCTCCATCTTTATCCTTGGCCACATGTTTATCCAAGATGGAGATCACCACCATGCTTGGTCCGATGGACTTCGACAGGACAGAGACTTTCCACCCCCAGTTCAAATTGCTTCGGGGGAGGGGGGATGATAAAGACAGCTTATGACTACTTTGCATTAGTCAGCTTGTATTTTGGACGTATTTATTATACTCTCCTGACATAAATTGAGCTTCATATAGGTGTGTATTATAGAAAAAAACACAGCGTATGCACTGTAGGGTTCAGTGTTGGCCTGGTTTCAGACATGGTCCCACTGATGGTCTTGGTTTTCAGAGACAAAGGGATGACTGCAAACATTTTTGATATTTATTAGGGGGAGAGAACCATCACTGCCCTAGCTTCTAGTAACTGGAATGAAGCTACAATGTTCAAGTATAGGATTAACTGGCCCTTTAAAATTTGCTTCCTAATTACAAAGGATAACAATGTTGCTTAGCTGTCAGTCAGATGCTGCGTTCCAAGGACTCGGGTGCTGCCCCAGCTTTCTCAGTCTCCTCAGTGGTGGCTCAGCTGGGCATGTGGGGGCTTGGAGGGGTGCAGCACTTCAGAATCAGTGCTCTGGGGACCGGGGGTAGCCTTGGTCTTTATAGCCTTTCTCTCTTTGTATGGGGTTATCAGGTGGCTTGTCCCCTAGGTGGTGTGTTCTTAGAGTAAAATTCCACTGTGTCTCTGTGGAAGGAGACTCTGGCCACCGGGCCAGTGTACTGCCAGTTGTTTGAATTATTTGCTAAGCAATGCACGGGGCATTTAAAAGGATGAGTTTCAAAGGACTTTCATACCTGTTATCTGACTCTCCCCTAATGACAATCTGCCTGCCTTTCTCTTCCTCTAGGAAACGCCCACTCATGGATCTCCATGTTGAACTCATGAACAAAGTGTATGTGTGGAACAGCGGTGTTTCTTCTAAGGAGAAATACAACCTCAGTCTGCAGCACACTCTGAGAAAGAGGCTCATCCTGTCTCCTACATGAAAACCCCAAACCTTTGGAGTTCAGGGTTTAGGGAGCTGTTCCGAAGAGGAGGCAGAAAGACCGTGAGAGCCAGAGGTGGTGAAGGGCTGCAGGGAAGCGGCACCTTCCAGACAGAACAGGACCCATGCACATGTGACTGACAGCACAGGTTTAAACCAGACAAAGTCCCAGCACTGAGAANCGTAGCTGGTGGCCTCTGCACTATTTGTACTGCCAAGCTACAGACTCAAGTTCATGTTAGTCAATAGGCACTCTGCCCTCCCTGCCACCCTCATCAGGACCACTGTTTATCCTGAGCCTGCTTCCTCAGTTAATCCAGAGAATCTACAAGAGTTTCAATATAGCCGTCTCTTAAGCTTTTCTGTACACACAGGACTAATTAATTACCACCAGAAACTATTTTGAAATTGTGTTGTGCTTAAAATAAACTACCAGGTGAAAGACTCCAGAAGTTTGGACAAAAACTGTCCACTGAGTCATGTTGAGACAGACTTCCTTCTTGTTTCTCTTGGATCAACACCCTGTTGGTTGAGGTGTTTGCAGAGATCCCCACAAAGAAGAGGTTGTGCAATAGATAGCTGCTGAGGAAGGTAAATCAGTTTTCTCCAGTGGAGTGTTATTGGACATATCCACTACGCATCATGGCAGGCCCCACACCCAGGAGTAATTGGCTAACATAAAACGGACTCCATGTGTTTGTCTTTTTATTGACGTTCTTTGTTGTTGTTGTTGTTGTTGTTGTTGTTGTTGTTCTTCTTCTTCTTCTTCTTCTTCTTCTTCTTCTTCTTCTTCTTCTTCTTCTTCTTCTTCTTCTTCTTCCCTTGTTGTTTGCTTTGCTTTTCAAGTTTTTTCTTTTTTTGAGAGAGAGCACAAGAGAACATGAAGTTATGTGAGTTGGGGTGGGTGGAGTGGGGAGAATCGGGAAGAGCAGGGAGGGAGAAAGAGCATCTCATGGGACTGTTTCAAGGACCAAGTGTGAGGGGCTTTACAACCATTTTTGAGCTGTGTTCTTAATTAGTTATATCATTAACTGTATCATTAGAACCACAGTGTAATGGGGCTGTTTTGGAAGGACTGAATCAAACTTTGAAAAGCTGATGGGATTTGGCAGGCCGTGATAGAGAAGAGAGTGTAAGCCAAGGGAAGGAGCCAGTGAGAGGTGCACAGTGTGCTTTAGAAGCCTTGAGTGTGACTTTTAGCTGGGGCAGATGTGCACAGTGATGGTATCAGTGATGCATGGCATCAGCAGGTGGATGTGGTCCTGATGTGGAGAAGGCCCCACTTTTTTTTCCCTTAGCTAGTTGTCTTGTAAGATATTTCTCCTTACTTTCATAGTAGCATCTTTGATTACTTCTTTGTTCCTTTTATAGACAGAATTAGTTTTTTTTCACCGACTTTGTTTTTTTTCTAAAATATTTTAGACATATTAAAAGATAATTATATATGGAAGATAGTGAATACCCATTTAAAATAAAATGTTCTAAGATGGTATATGAATACTCTTAATATAGTTCTTTAAGGCACTGATCTTTAAGTGGTATGTACCCTAAAATATTTCAAACTAACAGTTAGCCAGGCATATGGTTAAGTCTATAGTTATGATGGGCTACCAAGAAATTCTGTCACTATTAACATTTTATGTATAAATAAGAGCATATATTAATTAACAGGCATTTAAACACTTGGTCTCCTGATGTGCTGTTTGAGAGGTATGGCCTCTCTAGAGGAAGTATGTCACTGGGGGACAGGCTTTGAGGTTTCAAAGGCTTATACCATTTCCAGTTTGCTCTGTATTTATTGAATGTACTATTGTATAATATATGTAATATTGTATATATTATAATATGTGTATAAATATTTATTGGAGGTAAAATGAAATCTGAGAAGCACGCATTCCACATGTGTCCTCTATGGACGACATTTCATATTCAGATTGTAACCGTAGATGTGATGGCTCACAGCTATGGAGATGATGACTATACAGTAGGAGGCAGCTAGCTGAGAGATGAACAAGAGGCAGAATCAGCCAGGTATGGCAGTTCCTACAGAGGCAGGAGGATTGCCACAAGTTTGAGGCCAGACTGTGTCATGCCCCATCCCTGGTGAAAAGGGAGTAGAATCAACAGACTGCCCCAGATTACCAATCCTTGGACCTTCATACATGAAGGGAAATAACAGGGTTTAGGGGCAGCAAGATAGCTCACTCCGTGGTAAAAGCGTTTCCTGCCAAAGCTGAACACTGAACCCCCAGGGAGGACCACTCCAGTGTCAGAAAGCTGTTCACTGATCTCTGCAAGGGTGGACGCCCCATGCATCATATGTGGACAGAAATCAACAATGTTTTTTAAAAAAAAAAAACCCACAGAAAACATTGCCAGGATGAGATTCATTCTAGACTCTGTAATAGTTTGCATATTGCACATCTGTAATGTTTTGAGTTAATTTTGTTAAAAGCTAAGATTTATTTACAGATTTTTTCATGATTTTTGGCTTGTTCTGTGTCATGTACTGAAAGAACATTTTCCAGTTGAACTGCTTTGATGCTTTTCAGAGGTCAGTGGGTTGCGTTTGCAGGGTCTGTTCGTGAACTTAAATGTATTCTGTTGATTCACTGATGTGTTAATTTCAGAATCATACCATCTTACTTGCCATAGCTTTACATTAAGCCCTGATGTAAACGATGCTGGGGGAATGGAGAGTTCTGCTAGAACGTGTTTTCTTTTTTTGTTTTGTGGGGGTGTCTTTTTTTCTGTTACAGGGTCTCACTATGTAGCTTGGGTGTGGAATTTATCTTCTGCCTCTGCCTGCTGGGTGCTGGGATTCCAGGCATAATTGCTCTGTTTCATTTTAAGGACTTATTACATTAAAAAATTATTTCTTTTAAAAATGTCTGATGCCTTTGATATTTATCACAGCGTATGTATGACATAGAATCTGTTTTGACTTCTTTTCATTTGTGGGGTATGCCTGCATGTTTTATTTTTTATTTTTTTATTAGATATTTTCTTCATTTACATTTCAAATGCTATCCCAAAAGTCCCCTATTCCCTCCGCCCCACCCTGCTCCCCTACGCACCCACTCCCACTTCTTGGCCCTGGCGTTCCCCTGTACTGGGGCATATAAAGTTTGATAGACCAAGGGGCCTCTCTTCCCAATGATGGCCAACTAAGCCATCTTCTGCTACATATGCAGCTAGAGACATGAGCTCTGGAGGTACTGGTTAGTTCATATTGTTGTTCCACCTATAGGGTTGCAGACCCCTTCAGTTCTTGGGTGCTTTCTCTAGCTCCTCCATTGGGGGCCCTATGTTCCATCCTATAGATGACTGTGATCATCTATTTCTGTATTTGCCAGGCACTGGCATAGCCTCACAGGAGACAGCTATATCAGGGTCCTTTCAGCAAAGTCTTGCTGGTGTATACAGTAGTGTCTGTGTTTGGTGGCTGATTATGAGATAGAACCATGGGTGGGGCAGTTTCTGGATGGTCCTTCCTTCCATCTCAGCTCCAAATTTTGTCTCTGCAACTCATTTCATGGATATTTTATTCCCTATTCTAGGGATGAATGAAGTATCCACGCTTTGGTCTTCCTTCTTGATTTTCTTGTGTTTTGGAAGTTGTATCTTGGGTATTCTAGGTTTCTTGGCTAATATCCACTTATCAGTGAGTGCATATCAAGTGACTTCTTTTGTGATTGGGTTACTTCACTCAGGATGATATCCTCCAGATATATACATTTGCCCAAGAATTTCATAAATTCATTGTTTTAAATAGCTGAGTAGTACTCCATTGTGTAAATGTACCACATTTTCTGTATCGATTCCTCTGTTGAGGGACATCTGGGTTTTTTCCAGCTTCTGGCTATTCTAAATAGGGCTGCTATGAACATAGTGGAGCAGGTGTCCTTATTACCAGTTGGAACATTTTCTGGGTATATGCCCAGGAGAGGTATTGCTGGATCTACAGGTAGTACTATTTCCAGTTTTCTGAGGAACCGTCAGATTGATTTCCAGAGTGGTTTGCAATCCCACCAGCAATGGAGGAGTGTTCCTCTTTCTCCACATCCTCGCCAGCCTCTGATGTCACTGGAGTTTTTTGATCCTAGCCATTCTGACTAGTGTGAGGTGGAATCTCAGGGTTGTTTTGATTTGCATTTCCCTGATGATTAAGGATGTTGAACATTTTTTCAAGTGCTTCTCAGCCATTCGGTATTCCTCAGTTGAGAATTCTTTGTTTAGTTCTGTACCCCATTTTTTAATGGGGTTATTTGAATTTCTGGAGTTCAGCTTCTCGAGCTCTTTGTATATATTGGATATTAGTTCTCTATCAAATTGAGGATTGGTAAAAATTATTTCCCAATCTGTTGGTGGCCTTTTTGTCTTATTGACAGTATCTTTTGCCCTACAGAAGCTTTGCAATTTTATGCGGTCCCATTTGTCTATTCTTGATCTCACAGCACAGGCAATTGCTGTTCTGTTTAGGAATTTCTCCCCTGTGCCCATATCTTCGAGGCTTTTCCCCACTTTTTCCTCTATAAATTTCAGTGTCTCTGGTTCTATGTGGAGTTCTTTGATCCACTTAGACTTGAGCTTTGTACAAGGAGATAAGAATGAATCAATTCACATTCTTCTACATGATAACTGCCAGTTGTGCCAGCACCATTTGTTGAAAATGCTGTCTTTTTTTCCACTAGGTGGTTTTAACTCTCTTTTCAAAGATCAGGTGACCATAGGTGTGTGGGTTCATTTCTGGGTCTTCAGTTCTATTCTATTGATCTACCTGTCCATGCAGTTTTTTGTTTTTTGTTTTTTTTTTTTTTAATCACAATTGCTCTGTAGTACAGCTTAATGTCAGGCATGGTGATTCCCCAAGAGGTTCTTTTATTGTTGAGAATAGATTTTGCTATCCTAGGTTTTTGTTATTCCAGATGAATTTGAAAATTGCCCTTTCTAACTCAGTGAAGAATTGAGTTGGAATTTTGATGGGGATTGCATTCAATCTGTAGATTGCTTTCGGCAGGATAGCCATTTTGACTATATGAATCCTGCCAATCCATGAGCATGGGAGATCTTTTCATCTTCTGAGATCTTCTTCAATTTGTTTCTTCAGAGACTTGAAGTTCTTGTCATACAGATCTTCCACTTCCTTAGAGTCACACCAAGGTATTTTATGGTATTTGTGACTATTGTGAAGGGTGTTGTTTCCCTAATTTCTTTCTCATCCTGTTTATCCTTTGTGTAGAGAAAGGTCACTGATTTGTTTGGGTTAATTTTATATCCAGCTACTGCACTGAAGCTGTTTATCAGGTTTAGGACTTCTCTGGTGGAATTTTTAGGGTCACTTATATATACTATCATATCATCTGCAAATAGGGATATTTTGACTTCTTCCTTTCCAATTTGTATCCCCTTGATCTCCTTTTGTTGTCTAATTGCTCTGGCTAGGATTTGAAATACTATATTGAATAGGTAGGGAGAAAGTGGGCAGCCTTGTCTAGTCCCTGATCTTAGTGGGATTGCTTCCAGTTTCTCTCCATTTAGTTTGATGTTGGCTACTGGTTTGCTGTATATTGCTTTTATTATGTTTAGGTATGGGTCTTGAATTCCTGATCTTTCCATGACTTTTATCATGAAGGGGTGTTGGATTTTGTCAGCATCTAACGAGATGATCATGTGGTTTTTGTCTTTGAGTTTGTTTTATATAGTGGATTACATTGATGGATTTCCGTATATTAAACCATTCCTGCATCCCTGGGATGAAGCCTACTTGATCATGATGGATGATTGTTTTGATGTGTTCTTGGATTCGGTTTTTGAGGATTTTATTGAGTATTTTTGCATCGATATTCATAAGGGAAATTGGTCTGACGTTCTCTTTCTTTGTTGGATCTTTGTGTGATTTAGGTATCAGTAATTGTGGCTTCATAGAATGAATTGGGTAGAGTACCTTCTGTTTTTATTTTGTGTAATAGTTTGAGGAGAGTTGGAATTAGGTCTTCTTTGAAGGTCTGATAGAACTCTGCACTAAACCCATCTGGTCCTGGGCTTTTTTTGGTTGGGAGACTATTAATGTGACTGCTTCTATTTCTTTAGGGGATATGGGGTGGTTTAGATCATTAATCTGATCCTGATTTAACTTTGGTACCTGGTATCTGCCTAGGAAGTTGCCCATTTCATCCAGGTTTTCCAGTTTTGTTGAGTATAGCCTTTTGTAGTAGGATCTGATGATGTTTTGTATTTCCTCAGGATCTGTTGTTATGTCTCCTTTTTCATTTCTGAGTTTGTTAATTAGGATACTATCTCTGTGCCCTCTAGTTAGTCTGGCTAAGGGTTTATCTATCTTGTTGATTTTCACAAAGAACCAGCTCCTGGTTTGGTTGAGTCTTTGAATAGTTCTTTTTGTTTCCACTTGGTTGATTTCAGCCCTGAGTTTGATTATTTCCTGCTGTCTACTCCTCTTGGGTGAATTTGCTTCCTTTCGTTCTAGAGCTTCTAGGTGTGCTGTAAGACTGCTAGTGTATGCTCTCTCTAGTTTCTTTGTGGAGGCACTCAGGGCTATAAGTTTTCCTCTTAGGACTGCTTTCATTGTGTCCCATAAGTTTGGGTATGTTGTGGCTTCATTTTCTTTTTTTTTTTTTTTTTTTTTTTTTTTTTTTTTTTTTTTTTTTTTTTTTTTTTTTTTTGAGACAGGGTTTCTCTGCTTAGTCCTGGCTGTCCTAGAACTCACTTTGTAGACCAGGCTGGCCTCGAACTCAGAAATCCGCCTGCCTCTGCCTCCCAAGTGCTGGGATTAAAGGCGTGCGCCACCACGCCCGGCTGGCTTCATTTTCATTAAACTCTAAAAAGTCTCTTATTTCTTTTTTTATTTCTTCCTTGACCAAGTTATCATTGAGTAGAGTGTTGTTCAGTTTCCACGTAAATGTTGGCTTTCCATTATTTATGCTGTTATTGAAGATCAGCTTTAGTCTGTGGTGATCTGATAGGATGCATAGGATAATTTCAATATTTTTGTATCTGTTGAGGCCTGTTTTGTGACCAATTATATTGTCAATTTTGGAAGAGGTACCATGAGGTGCTGAGAAGAAGGTATATCCTTTTGTTTTAGCATAACATTTTCTATAGATATGTTAAATCCATTTGTTTCATAATTTCTGTTGCTGTCCATGTGTCTCTGTTTAGTTTCTGTTTCCAGGATCTGCCCATTGGTGAGAGTGGGCTGTTGAAGTCTCCCAGTATTATTGTGTGAGGTGCAATGTGTGCTTTGAGCTTTACTAAAGTTTCTTTAATGAGTGTGGCTGCCCCTGCATTTGGAGTGTAGATATTTAGAACTGAGAGTTCATCTTGGTAGATTTTACTTTTGATGAGTATGAAGTGCCCCTCCTTGTCTTTTTTGGTAACTTTGGGTTGGAAGTCAATTTTATTAGATATTAGAATAGCTACTCCAGCTTGTTTCTTCGGACCATTTGCTGGGAAAATTGTTTTCCAGCCTTTTACTCTGAGGTAGTGTGTGTCTTTATCCCGGAGGTGGGTTTCCTGTAAGCAACAAAATGCTGGGTCCTGTTTGTGTAGCCAGTCTGTTAGGCTATGTCTTTTTATTGGGGAATTGAGTCCATTGATGTTAAGAGAAATCAAAGAAAAATAATTGTTGCTCTCTATCATTATTGTTGCTAGAGTTGGGAATCTGTTCTTGTGGCTGTCTTCTTTTAGTTTTGTTAAAGGATTACTTTCTTGCTTTTTCTAGGGTGTGTTTTCCATCTTTGTGCTGGTGTTTTCCCTTTATTTTCCTTTGAAGGGGTGGATTCATGTAAAGATACTGTGTGAATTTGATTTTGTCATGGAATACTTTGGTTTCTCCATTTATGGTAATTGTGAGTTTTGCTGGGTATAGTAGCCTGGGCTGGCATTTGTGTTCTCTTAGGGTCTGTATAACATCTGTCCAGGATCTTCTGGCTTTCATAGTCTCTGGTGAGAAGTCTGGTGTAATCTAATAGGCCTGCCTTTATATGTTACTTGACCTTTTTCCCTTACTACTTTTAATATTCTGTCTTTATTTAGTGCATTTGTTGTTCTGATTATTATGTGAGGAATTTCTTTTCTGGTCCAGTCTATTTGGAGTTCTGTAGGCTTCTCTTGTATGTTTATGGGCATTTCTTTTTTTAGGTATGGGAAGTTTTCTTCTATAATTTTGTTGAAGATATTTACTGGCCCTTTAAGTTGAAAATCTTCATTCTCATCTACTCCTATTATCCGTAGGTTTGGTGTTCTAATTGTGTCCTGGATTTCCTGGATGTTTTGAGTTAGGATCTATTTTGCATTTTGCATTTTCTTTGATTGTTTTGTCCATGATCCCTATGGAATCTTCTGCACCTGAGATTTTCTCTTCCATCTCTTTTATTCTGTTGCTGATGCTCACATCTATGGTTCCTGATTTCTTTCCTAGGGTTTCTATCTCCACAATGGTCTCCCTTTGGTTTTTTTTTTTTTTTTTTTTTTTTTTTTTTTTTTTTTTTTTTTTTTTTCATTGTTTTTACTTCCATTTTTTGATCTTGGATGGTTTTGTTCAATTCCATCGCCTGTTTGGTTGTCTTTTCCTGTAATTCTTTAAGGGATTTTTGTGTTTCTTCTACCTGTTTAGCAGTGTTTGCCTGTAGTTCTTTAAGGACTTCTACCTGTTTAGCAGTGTTCTCCTGTAATTCCTTCAGGGATTTTTGTTATTTCCTCTTTAAGGGCTTCTGCTTTTAGCAGTGTTCTCCTGTATTTCTTTGAGTGAGTTATTAATGCCCTTCTTAAAATCTTCTACCACCATCATGAGATATGATTTTAAATCTGTGTCTTGCTTTTTGGTTATGTTGGGGTATCCAGGACTCGTTGTGGTGGGCATACTGGGTTCTGATGATGCCCAGTGTTCTTGGTTTCTGTTAGCAAGATTCTTACATTTGCCTTTCGCCATCTGGAAATCTCTGGTGTTAATGTTCAAGCTGTTTCTGGTTGGAGCTTGATCCTCCTGTGATTCTGTTAGCCTCTCCTGGGAGTCCAACTCTCACCTGAGTTCCAGTGGTCAGAGCACTCCCTGCAGGCAAGCTCTTCTCTTGCAAGTCAGGTGTCCAGCAGTCTGGAGCTCTGATCCACCTCCTGAGTTCTGGGGTCAGAACGCTCCCTGTAGGTGACTATCCTCTGGCAAGGAATGTGCCCAGGGGTCTGGTTCTCAGCTCTGCCTCCTGACTGAGGATGAAGGCCTGACGGGACCCTGACCAAGAAGCTCTGTTGCTTCTATTGCCCACGTGCTCTCAGGTGATCAGGAGGTTCTGGGTCTGTTAGGGGTCCTGCAGCAAGGAGAGTCCTCTGGTACCCTAGATGCCCTTGGCCGCCGGGTTCACGCAGAAGATGGCAGGGCTGGCTCCGACCTGAATGGATCCGAGCCTCTGGTCAAGTGGGGTTCTTTTGTCCCTGCTCCTGCAGGCACAAGACCCTCCGAGATTCTTGAAGCTGATGTTGCGTTCCACTCACCCATGATCCCAAGGTGATCCTGAGGTCCCTGGGGCCATGGAGAGCACTCTGGAGCCCTTAGCAGCCTCCGCTGGGCTCAGAAGGAAGATGGCGGTTACAGGTGCGGCCGCATGAGCCAAGATGGCACCCGGGCTCATTGCCAAGCCCCGTGACTTGCATTTGTTGACCAGTAACTTGTACATGCGCACTGCAGATGAGCACGTGCGGCCAACCTGACATATTGTGTCACATAGCATGATTCCTTGGTTCGGCCTATCCTGAAGCATTCTGTCTGCGTGATGAGCTTGTGCATGCTGCGTGCTGTATGATGATTGGTTTTGAGAGTGTGGTGAGAGTTGACATCATGCTGGTCTAGGGAATAAATTGAGGAAGCCCCTGATCCCGAGTTCAAAACCCAGCGACCACATGGTGGCTCACAACCATCCATAACAAAATCTGATGCCCTCTCCTGGAGTGTCTGAAGACAGCTACAATGTACTTACATATGATAAATAAATCTTAACAAAAAAAAAAAAAATCTGAGCATCTTTAAAAAAAAAGAAAAAAGCAGAAGCTGCTCTGAACCTACCTTGGTGTCCGTGTTGTTATTCCTTTCTCTGCTGGTTGGAGTTTGGATTTGAGGCATCTGGTGGCCCATATAGGGAATTCCAATAGAGAATCAGCAAAAAGCAAAAGGGTAAGTACCTCAGTAAGTGGGTGGGTGGGGGGATAGCGCTATTAAGGCTCACAGAATAGGGACAAAGTTAGGGTAGGGTCCTGGTAAAAAGGGATGAAGACAAAAATGGGGTCAGTCACCTCAAAATCGAAAGTAGAAGATGCAATTATTAAGCTCCTTAAGAGGAGTGGAATTAAATTAAAACTAGATACAGTGAGTCGGTTTCTAGAAACTGTGATGCATGAAGCCCCTTGGTTCTTGGAGGAAGGCTATGTGAATCTCTCTAGCTGGGACTGATTGGAACGTGACTTACAGACTGCGGACTCAGTCACACCATTGCCACACAGCACATTGGCAATTTGGAACTTAGTAAAATCAGGCCTGAAGATAAAACGGGGAGGTACACAGCTGAAATAGAAAAGGGATGTGATACTTTAGAGGAAGTCAAGGAAGTTGTGTCTCAGCACAGTGGCCAAAAGGGGACAGAGAAAAGTAAGAAAAAATGGAGTAAAGAAGACAGTTCTAGCTCTGATGCTGATGAGAGCTCTGATGGCACTATTGAAAGTGAAGACGATTTAATAAATAGAATGAGCAAAATTAAAATCATAAAGGGAAGACCTCCTGAACAGTCAGCACAACCTTTACCAACTAACCCCCCCCTCCAGATCAGAAGGTGAATAAAGGAGAGAAGCACAGTAGGTACGCCTCGGTATGGGAGCAATTACCCTGTGAGGTAGGTGCTTTCCCTGTGTTCCAGTATCAACAAGGGAACAGGTATCATGAGCTCCTCGATTAGAAAGTGATCCAGAAATTAAAAGAATCAGTGTCCACGTATGGGATGCAGGCAGCCTTCACCATAGGTCAAGTGGAGGGATTACATAGATTTTGCATGGCTCCATTTGACTGGCAGAATACCTGCAAGGCAGTGTTGTCTGGAGAAGATTATTTGAATTGGAAGGCAGCCTATTTGGAGTATGCAATGGAACAAGCAGCAGTAAATGCTGCCAATGGACAACCTGCCTGGGGAATAGACAAGCTAATGGGACAGGGAAATTTTACTAACAATCAAATAGGATATCCTTTGAAGGTATATGAGCAGATTAACAACTGTGCCACTAAGGCATGGAAAATGCTGTCAGGGTGTGGAAATTTAGGAGCTTCATTGTCAAAGGTGATACAGGGAAAAGATGAGAAATTTACAGATTTTCTGGCCCACATGGTGGAAACTGCAAGTAGGGTTTGCCCTGACGTGGATGCTGCTATGCCACTCGTGAAGCAGCTAGCCTATGAACAAGCTAAGAAGGCATGCCAAGATGCTATTAGACCTTACAAAAATAAAACATTAGATGTTTGGCTAAAGTTTTGCAGAGATGTGGTAGAGTCTCAATCTGCGTTAACAAAAAAGGGTTAGCGGCTGCTATATTAACAGGGCAAAAGTGTAAGAGAAGTCAGCCTGTGGCCAAAGGAATTACTGGAGGATGTTTTGCATGTGGCCAACCAGGACATTTTAAGAGAGATTGTCTTAATCAATCTGGAGCAACTGGTGCTGTGCCAGCCAGATCTCCTGGATTATGCCCGTGATGACGTAAAGACAACCATTGGGCAGGGGAATGCAAACCTAAATGGGATGTAGAGGGACGACCTTTGGCGTCAGTACAGCCAGGAGCCAGGCCAAAAAACGGGGCACGGGGCCCTCAGCCCCAGGGCCCTCAAATGTATGGAGCACTCNTCCCTAGACATCATGCTAAATTCCCTACAAAAGGAATAATACAGGATAAGAAAGGTTTTGGTTCTACTGGAGATCCAGGAGTATTGTTTTCCATGGATCTTAGAGAACGACCCCTGCATAAAGTAAAAGTTCAAGAAGTCAATATTTGGGGCTTGCTAGATACAGGGGCAGACAGAAGTATTATTAAAGCAGCTGATTGGCCTTCAGTGTGGCCCATCCAGTCATCAGCTCCAACCTTGTGAGGTTTGGGATTTGCACAGGATCCACACTGCAGTGCCAGCTTTCTGAAGTGGGAAGATGAGGAAGGCCATCAAGGGAGTTTTCAGCCTTTTGTCCTAAATATACCAATATCCTTGTGGGAGAGAGATGTCATGCAACAAATGGGAGCTAAACTTGTTTCAAAGGGCAATTATAGCTCACAAAGCATGACTATAATGAGAAGGATGGATTATAAATTGAGAAAAGGGTTAGGAAAAAATGAAGATGGCCGAACGTCTCCTATACAAGCTTCAAAACATGAAGGGAGAATTGGGCTGGGTTTTTCCTAGGGGCCATTGATCAAATACCAATCAAATTGAAGCAGAATCAGCCAGTGTGGGTTCTTCAGTGGCCCCTCCCTAAAGAAAAGCTAATAGCAGCCCACATCATAAAGAACAGCTAGATGCAGGCCATTTGAAGGAATCTACATCCCCTTGGAATACACCTATTTTTGTAATAAAAAAGAAGTCTGGTAAATGGAGATTGTTACATGAGTTGAGAGCAGTTAATGCAGTTGTGGGAACTATGGGATCAGTACAATTGGGCCTCCCGGTTATATCAGCTTTGCCAAGAAATTGGCCCACCCTTGTTATTGATTTAAAAGATTTTTTTTCCTATCCCATTGCATCCAGCAGATATAGATAAGTTTGCATTCACATTACCTTCCACTAATCATTCTAGTCCTGATGCCCGATATGAATGGATCGTTTTGCCACAAGACATGGCAAACAGACCCACTCTATGCCAAATGTATGTGGATAAAGCCTTAAAACCTGTGAGGCAGCAGTTTTCAGATGTCCTTATATTTCATTATATGGATGATATATTAATTTGTGGTAAAACAGATATTACAGTTAACGAAACATATCATTATATGGTACAATTATTACAAAAAAAACTGGGGCTTGAGCATAGCCCTAGAGAAGGTACAAAAAGATAAAATAAAGAATTATTTAGAGACAAGATTATCTGATAGTATGATAGAGCCTTTGAAATTGACATTACATATAGATAACTTATCTACATTAAATGATTTTCAGAAATTGTTAAGAGATATTAATTAGATCAGACCATATTGCAAAATCCCCAATATTATATTGCAACCTTTATTTGAGATTTTAAAAGGAAATTCAGATTTGAATTCCCCTAGAAAGCTAACGGAAGAAGGCCGAAAAAGTTTACAACAAGTTGAAGATTATTTGGCCAAGGCTCAGGTGGACGGCATTGATTCTACCCAACCCATCTTATTTTGTGTTCTTGCTACTGATTTATCACCTACTGGTGTCCTGTAGCAAACGGGACCCCTAGGGTGGGTTTATTTACATCATTCACCCGCCAAGGTACCTGAGAGTGTGACGCAATTAATTATGAAAGGACTAAAAAGGAGTTTAGGTGCTTTTGGCAAGCAGCCAGATGTGATAATTACACCCTATACTCCCAAACAAATTGATGTTTTAGCAGCCACAAATAATGAGTGGGCCATATTATGCACTAGCATGGTAGGAAAATTTGATAATCATTATCCTTCCACTTGGATGCAATCTGTCATGTGCAACCCCATTATTTTTCCTAAGATTACAAGAAAAGAACCTATTACAGGAGCCATAAATATCTTCACAGATGGCTCAAAAGGTGGAGTTGGAGTAGTGTATGTAGAAGAAAAGGAACCAAATTTTCATTTGTTTCCCTGTCAATCAGCTCAAATAGTTGAATTAAATGCACTTTTACAGGTGTTCTTCGAGTATCCAAATCCCTTTAATTTAATATCAGATAGTCAATATGTAGTACAAGCAGTTCAACAATTGGAAACTGTGGGCCTGATTAAACACACCTCCACTGTGTCTGAGTTGTTGTCTACCCTACAAAGATGTATCTGGGAAAGAAAGCACCCGTTTAGTATCATTCATATTAGAGCTCATACTGGCCTCCCTGGGCCCATAGCAGAGGGCAATTCAATAGCAGACGCCAATACACGTGTAGTCTTTGCATTTGTCGCGGCCTCTGCACTGCAACGAGCCCAGGAATTTCATTGACAATTTCATGTAAATGCCCAGTCTTTAAGATTGAAGTTTCCAATTTCCCAAGAACAAGCCCAGGATATTGTTTTAAAATGTGGGCACTGTGTTTCCTTGTTGCCTCAGAGAAGCGTAAGAGTAAATCCTAGGGGCATTAAACCTTTAATGATTTGGCAAATGGATGTGACCCATGTTTCAGATTTTGGCACTCTTAAATATGTGCATGTGTCGGTTCAGGCATGATCTTTGCTTCAGCCCATGCGGGAGAAAAAGCACAGCATGTATTTTCACATTGTTGGCAAGCTTTCTCTTCTTGGGGCATTCCAAAAAAAGATAAAAACAGATAATAGACCAGCCTATAGTTCTCAAAAATTCATGCATTTTTGTCATGCCCTAGGCATTGAAATTAGCCATGGTTTGCCTTATAACCCCCAAAGTCAGGGTATAGTGGAATGTGCCAATGCTACCCTGAAGCATGCTTTAATTAAACAAAAAGGGGGGATAGGGATGCAATTTAAATTCCCTAAAGATAAATTAAATATAGCTCTTTTCATTCTTAATTTTTTAAATTTGGACTCCTATGGCCATTGTGCCACTGAGCGGCATTGTGCCCCACAACTACTTCAATCTTTAAGGGTGCAGTGGAAAGATGTCCTTTCCGGGCAATGGAGGGGCCCTGATCCCATTATAACATGGACGAGGGGAGGAGTGTGTGTCTTTCCACAGGATCAGGAGAATCCTATTTAGGTGCCCAATAGTCTGACACGGACGTGGAGAGAAGATAAGCTACAGAAGAAGAATGGCCCTGAAGAAGCTGATGACATTCGGACTGCTGTTCCTACAGATGAGTATGACGATAGGGGAAGAGCAGGAATTATGGGGGATTGTGAAAGCATTCTCCCTTCCAGAACCTCTTAGTGCTGATGCCAGTGTGTTTCTCAGGATGTTTAGCACAAATAAAACTTCCCAACTGCTGTCAGTGGCCATGGAAAATGATTTAAAATTCTATACCTTGTTTAATGTTACCTTGAATGGCAGCCTATGCTCCTCCCTAGGAGAAAACAATACAGGCTGCGTTAAATCATATAATCCAACTGCTGAGAAATTTGAACGATTTAATAATACTGCACAAACTGGCAATGTTACCATACTCCCTGGAGTGGTTCCCATGGCTTATTCCAGGTACGGACATCCATTTAATAAATAAGTGCCCCCACAGCCACGATGGACTGCCAGATGTAAAGGGGACCGAGAATGGCCATTTTCTTGGATGGGTTGTCAAAATAGTCACGTGGTGTGGGCCAATCCTGGATATAGTCTTACCTTTTCCCCTGGAATTTCTACTTTTGTAAATAATAGCTTTCTAGGATTTAATTTTACTTATCAAAATCCTCGTGTGGCAGTTGTATCTGATCCTTTTAATATCTGGCTTTTATGATGGGTTAATGGTGGTTGTACTGATGTATCACCTATGGCAATGCTAACGGGGGGTTTATTTGCAAATTGTTGTGCAGTATGGAATGCTTCAGAGGTATTTGAAACCTCAGTGAGACTTAATTATAGTAATAGAGATAATTTGAATTTTAGACCCACTTCCGTTTGTGTGGTGCTGCCTTTCTTAGTTTTTGTCAGCAATGGAACAGTCTTTGATTCCTCTGTTTTGGTTTGTTCCAATGAGACATGTTTTTTGACTCAATGTTGGAATGCTACTATATTTCCTATAACTGTGGTGACTAGGATTCCCACTATTATACCCTGGCCTCTGAAAATACAGGAGGATCAATTATCTATATTGATCAGACATAAAAGAGATTTTAAAGTCACTGCAGCAAATGTTACTGCCATAGTTGTGTCTGCTGCAGCAGCCGTTGGTTGGCCCGTGTTTATTTGCACATGCGAATCACCCACCATAGCATGCCTCCACATATCACACTCAAAAGAAACACCCAAAAGGCCATCCCTCCTTTTCAATCTGCAAGTACTCTGAATGACCTTTTGGCCAATACTGCCAGCACCCTCAGTCAGCAAGAGGGTATTAATTCACAAATCAAAGCTGGCATTATGATGGTTAACCAGAGGGTAGATCTACTGCAGGAGCAGTTAGATATTGTGAACTAGGTACTCTTTGTATCATGTGTAAGCCATATATCTGGTATTTGTGTAACATCTGTACAGTTTCAGAACTCCTTCCATGTAGCCCAGTTGTCCCGTGAAATAGGAGCCATACTGCATGGCAATTAAAGCCATGAGTTTGATCAAAAAAATAAAAGAATTAAGAGCATCCATCGTTGTGGTCAACAATACCCGAATAGATATCGTGACGGTGCAACAATGGATAGAGATGCTTCAGGGGACCTTCAATTTCCTCAGGAATTGTGGAGGGATGGCCTTTTGGGTGTTTCTTTTGAGTGTGATGTGTGGAGGCATGCTATGGTGGGTGATTCGCATGTGCAAATAAACACGGGCCAACCAACGGCTGCTGGTACAATCTATGGTGGCCATTGAGACAGGAGGTTCTCCCCAGATTTGGGAGAAATCAGTATGCTGGACCATTAATCAGAGATGGGTAAGATTCTGCAAGGGTCCTACCAACCTAAGATAGAGACATATGCCATAGAAGCTGCATAGGTCTTGATGATGGGTAAGGAGGATACCATTCTCAGGACAACCTAAGACAGATGTGGCTCCGGAACCATTATTAATTAAACAAAAAGGGGGAGATGTAGGAAGCAGGTGGGGCCGCATGAGCCAAGATGGCACCCAGGCTCATTGCCAAGCCCCATGACTTGCATTTGTTAACCAGTAACCTGTACATGCGCACTGCAGATGAGCACGCATGGGCCAGCCTGACATATTGTGTCACATAGCATGATTCCTTGGTTCAGCCTATCCCGAAGCATGCTGCATGCTGGATGATGATTGGTTTTGAGAGTGTGGTAAGAGTTGACATCATGCTGGTCTAGGGAATAAATTGAGGAAGCCCCTACATAAAAAGCGGAAGCTGCTCTGAACCTACCTTGGTCTCTGTGTCATTATTCCTCTCTCTGCTGGTCAGAGTTTGGATTCGAGGCAGCATGTTTTTATATTATGCTAAACATTCATGTTTTCCCACTATTTAAGCAAAGGGTAAACAAAACAAAACAATCTATCTGTTTCTTTTTAATCAGATCTAGTAAATATGAGTTAAGAGTCATGTTTGATATTTGAACTCTGGGAAAGACTAGTACTTTCTGTGTATAATACTTATATGTGCCTTAATATAATATTTATATGTGCCTTAGTGAACCTTGAAAGCCAAGTTGATTTTTCTTCTCTCTCTCTCTCTCTCTCTCTCTCTCTCTCTCTCTCTCCTTTTTTTTGACCCCGTTGCCTTCACATCCACAGTGTCAGGGTTACAGTCCTCCCCCCTACCCAGTTTATGGCAGGCAAGCCCTCTACCAAATGATCTCATCATCAGCCTTGGTCTTTCTTCTCTAAAATTGATTTTTACTGGCTGTGTTTACTGTGCCAAGCATGAGTTTCATCAGGGTAATACTTGTGTGGATGTGTATAATGTCTTTTGAAGGTCTCCATTCCCGATATTATCCACTCAGATAGTCTTCTTCCCTTTCTCTGTCCAAATCTCTAATAGTTCTCTCTCTCTCTTTTCATCTCCTCTCCTGCCTGGATCCCACATATGAGAAACGGCCTTTTTCAGTCAGTGTTATGTTCCTAAACATGGTGATTTCCAATTCCACCCATTTCCCTGCAATGGCAGTTCCGTTCTTCATGTCTAAAGCCAGCATCATTACAGCATACGTTGTCTAGTCTTCACTCATTATCCACTGGTAGGCACCCCAGGCCCATTCCCTAACTTGGGTATTGTGGGTCGTGCCCAGGTGAGCATAAAAATGGAGTTTAATTGAGCTGAGTTCCATTCTTTTGGGTATAGCCTCTAAAGTGGTGTAGACAAGTTACATAGTAATTCTGTCTTCAATCCTAAAAATGTTATGCAGATAACTGTGTTGTCTCCATGTTTGTCAGTGTACTTAGTGACTTTGGAGGCCATAAGAAGATATCGGATCCCCAGGGCTTACAGATGGTTGTGAGCCGCCTTGTGGGGACTGAGAGTTGAAGCTGGGTTCTCTGGAAAAGTAGTCAGTGCTCTTAACTACTGAGCCATTTCCCCTGCCCCTAATTTCAGTTTTGAGGGGGAGGGAGGGTACTCTACACTGATTTCCAGTCCCACCAACCATGTTAAAGTTCCTTTCTCCTCTGGGGATCCTGATATTTGTTGGTCTGTCTTTCCCTGTGAAGGCCGTTCAGACTGAGATGAGAGAAAATCTCAGCACTTCTGGTTGGTTGCCACCTCCCTGATGGCTAAAGACGTTGACCATGTTTTCATATAATCATCCATCATTGGTCCATCTTCAGTTAGAACATGTCTATTGATCAGGTTATCTGTTCTCATTGTTCTGTTTTTTCATTTATTTTATACCTTGGCTACTAATTCCCTCTTGGATGAGTAGATGGCCTTGATTCCCCCCATGGTAAGTAGTCTCTTCACTCTCTAGTTCTCCTCTTTGCTGTAGAGAGAGCTTTTAATAAAATACTATTGAAAAGTTCTCGTTAGTGTTTCTCAAGCAACTGAAGCTCTACTTGGGAAGCTGTTACCTGTGTTTACATCTGAGGCCCCTTCGCCCCCCTCCCCCACTCCTTCCCCCAGTCTTCCTGAGATTTTCAGGTCTTGCATTAAGGTTTATTTTTGAAGCTTTTTCTTTTTCTTTTTTAAAAAAAAACATAATGAGAGATAATGATCTAGTTTTATAATTTTACATGTGACTATCCAGATTTCATAGCAACATTTGTTAAAAAGCTTCTTTAGTATATACTTGTGACAGACACCTTTTTAAAGAGTTAGCTGTCTACGACTGTGGGGCTTATCTTGGGTCCATGGTCAGTCCACGCAGTTCCCTAGGTTGTTCTTGTGTGGCTCTGTCGTATCAATTACAATGAGCTGTTATGATGCCAAAGCAGTTCTCTTCTCAGGACTGCGCTGTTTGTGTTTCCATCCAATGTTCGAATGTTAGGGGTTTTGTTTATTTCTTTCTTAAGAACATCATTGGACGTTTTGTTGGGACTGCACTGGCTCTGTATTACTCTGTATAAGCAGCCATCTTTCTGTATTAGCTCTGCTGACTCTGAATGAGCATGAGATTCCTAGCGGCTTCCTCGTTTCTTTCTTCAGTGTCTTTAAGGTTTTCTCATTGCTCTCCTTCACTTCTTGGGTGGGCTTAGGACTAGCTTTTGGTTTTTGTTTTAAGTTGTTGTCAGTGAATATTTGTTTTCCCTGAGTGAGTCTATTGATTTTTTTTTTAATTGATTTTGTACCTGGCACTTTGCCAGAAGTTTATCATATCTAAGCATTTTCTGATGATCTGAGCATCATCTTCAAGGGTCTTTTAAGGGTAGCTCCTCATATTTTCCTTTGATGAGGGGTGAGAGCTACACCTAGCTGTGAGTATAAGGATATGCATTTAGAATGCTGTTAGGAGTCGTGCTGGTCTAGTAAAGTGGCTTGAGCATGTTCTCTGAGGTCAATGACTTTATTAGCTCCAGGTAGTTGACTAAAGTCTCGTACCAGGCTTGATACTGGCACTTCTATTGAGTGGGCTTTAAGTCCAATTAGAGAGCTGTTGGTTACCACCAAGAAATGAGTGCCACCACTACACCTTTAGGAGTGGCTTACAGAGTTAGCTGGTTGGTATTGTGGTTCATGCACCAGACAGAGACCATCCTAGAAAACCACAACTGGCCCAAATACAGAGAATAGCGGATAGTGGGGTGCCCAGCCCCAGTGGATAAATTACAACACAACTCCTGCCACTAAGATTGGGGGGACATCACTGAAAGAAAAGCAGAAACATTATAAAAGCCAGGGACTTGCAGGTGTGCTATGAGATGTTTCCTAGAAATGACAGGGAAGCTACACCATGAAACTTGTAATGGCTATTTCTGGTTGTCAACTTTGACTATATCTGAAACGAACTACAATCTAGAACTAGAGGGCTCACCTGTGATCCAGATCTTTAGACTAGAAGACCCAAGTTTCTGACCTGGATCTTGGCATGGAGATCTTGAGGCATAGTGGCCATGAAAAGCTCAAGCCCAGGCAAGGTAGTACACACCCTTAATCCCAAAAGACTGAGGCTAGGGGATCTCTGAGTTCAAGGTCAGCCTGGGACAAAGCAAGTCCCAGATCAGGTGTGATGGTTCCCTTTAATCTGGGACATACCTGCTGGAGACCTGCGTAAGGACCTTGAAAGAAAGATTTGCTCTTCTTCACCACTTGGATTTGCTTGCCAGCACATCTCTGTGCTGGAATCTACTTCTACAGAAGACCAGCTGAAACAACTAGCCTCTCAGTAACTACTAGATTCTTGGACTTCCCATCCACAGCTGCCCATTGTTGGGTTAGATGGACTGCAGGCTGTAAATTATCACAACAAATTCCCTTAATATATACTTTTTGTCCTTTTTGCTTGCTTGTTTTGCAAGACAGGGTTTCTCCTGTGTAGCCCTGGCTATCCTGGCACTCACTATGTAGACCAGGCTGCCACTCTCTCTTTTCTCTCCCCCCTCCCCAACATACACACACACACACACACACACACACACACACACACACACACACACACACACGTACACATTTGTCTCCACTTGTGTTTCTCTGAGCACTAGCAGCTGTTTTAAGTATTTCTCATATGTCAATTCAGTTGATTTTCATAACCCTATGTACAGAAATTATCAACACAAATGGTATTTTTCAAACAATAAAATTAATAAACGACAAAGCACTGTGTCAGGTAATAAGAAACAATTGCCTGATTGGGTGTGATTGAACCAGGTGTGACTGAGACTTTGGGGACTGAGCTCCCCAAGAAGCTGAGGTGGAGGAGCGCATTCCCCACTGGAGTGTCGGTGACTCCCACAAAGGTGTGGAGGAAGGAGATTCATGGGCCCTGAGCCGTTGGCTTCCAGTCCACATTGTGTCTGGATTGGTCGGGAGCCTGGCGAAAACCAAGCTTCCTGGTTTGCCCTGGTGGCAGCAGGAAGAGGCTGCCTCCTAGTGGCTGGAGGGGAAGGAATTAATGTCTACAGAGCACTTGCCTTGTGGAAAACTTTGTATGCAAACGTCACATGCACTGGCTTGCTTCCTGTGGCTTACTTCACATGTGAAGCAAAGGAAGCTCTTAGTGGGAGGCAGATCCATCTGAGACTAGATGCCAAGCCCATTCCAGGATAGAAAGCCAGGGAGACTCTCTGGGCACACAAGAAGGGAGGGGAGCCCCTCACCTTGCCATCTGGTTGAAGTTAAATGCCAGCAAAGAAGCAAGAATCCCAGGACAATTAATAACTACTTCAGGCCCCCTTCCCATCCCACCTGTAAGTCTATAATTTTCTGGGACTCTCACTAGAAACTAGAAACCCAGTTATAGAAAAAGACACGGCTTAGTGGTTAAGCACACTGACTGCTCTTCCAGAGATCCTGAGTTCAATTCCCAGCAACTACATGGTGGCTCACAACCATCTGTAATAGGATCCGATGCCTTCTTCTGGTGTGTCTGAAGACAGCTACATTGTACTCACATAAAATAAATAAATCTTGAAAAGAAAAGAAAAGAAAAAGACACGTACTTAACTCTGGGTACAATTCTTGTAGTTCCTGGTTTAGCCTTTTGAGACTTTACTTCTATCCGGGGCATTTCTGGAGAAATGCTGTGCAGGCAAGAGGACTTAAATTCAATTTCCCTAGCACCCATGTAAAAGCGGGGCATGGGCCGTGTGTGCCTATAACCCCAGAGTTGCACGGACGAGACAGTCAGCTCACGGGAGCTTCATGGCAAGCCCAGTTGGCTGAAATGGTGAGAATCATTTAAATCATTAAATGGTGAGTCCCCATTCAATGAGGGACTACACTTCACATCTTCCTCTGCGTGAACACCTACCTGCACGTTTCGGTTCTGGACTCTGAATTGTTTACAAGTGTGTTATTTAGTTTTCAAATAGTTAGAAGATTGTTATTTACATTTTCCTGTTGTAGCAAATTCCTGGCCACTGACACCCGATCATATCTTTGGCAGAATCAAGGGTATTTGACACTAGTGGTTTTTGGGAATTTCACGCCATCTGTGACAAATACCTAATAATTCCACCAGAGGGCAGCAAGGAAACATGAACAGGAGATGTCCGCATCTAAAAGAGGGGAAAGGGAAACTGGAAGGGGGTTGAAATTGAAAGGAAAAGTTGATGCAAAACTCTACACAGTTTTTATCTTACAGTATATTTTATACTTTTTGTTTTGTTTGTTTTTCAAGACTGGGTTTCTCTGTAGCTCTGGCTATCCTGGAACCTGCTCTGTGACCAGGATGGTTTGTACCAGTATGAACTTGAGGTCCACATGCTTCTCCTTCCCCAGTGCTGGGGTAAAGGTGCACACCCTCATTGCCTGGCTATTTTATACTCTTTTATCTACTTGTTTTTACACAAACACACGGGCAATGCAATAGTAAAGTGATGGCTGTTGAATTATGTAGCCTTATTGAGGGCATTTAAACCAATTTTTGGTTATTTTATGTTTACATATATGAGTATTTTGTTTACACAAATCTAGGTTCACCACATGCATGCCTGGTTCCAGAAAGAGGTCAGAAGACGGCATTGGGTCCCCTGGAACTGCAGATACGGAAGGTTGTGAGCCACCATGTGGGTGCTGGGAACCAAACCCAGGTCTTCTGCGATAGTAACAAGTGCCCTAAACTGCTGAGCCATATCCCTAGTCCTAAAACATTTTCCAAATTGCATCGATTATTTATTTACTTGAGTTTGTGTTTGAGAAAGTGTGTATGTGTAGGGGCCATGTCTGGAGTGTGTATGAGGTTAGAAGACAATTATCAGGGTTCTGCTTCTATTCTCCCAGCATGTCTGGAGTGTGTGTGAGGTTAGAAGACAATTAATTATCAGGGTTCTGCTCCTGTTCTCCCAGCACACGGGTCCCTTGGATCAAACTCAGGCCACTGGGCAACAGGCAGGGCAGCTAAATCACCTCCCTGGTCTGGCTTTTGGCATTTTCAGATGACTTCTGGTGAATATCCAATACATTTGTAATCAGAAAAATATTTGGGAGGGGCATGATCATCAATTTATTATAAAAGATGTTTATATATGTAAATAACATCCTTTATAACAAAGGAAGGGAAGAGAAGGTTGGGGTACAGAAGGCAGTGTGCAGAGCTTCCATGTCTTCTTGGCATGGCCACCCCCAGAGTCTACTATTCAGATCTTCTCTAAATGTGTGTGTGTGTGTGTTTGACTGTGTATGAATGTGTCTGTGTGTGTGTCTGTGTGTGAATGTGTCTCTGTGTATATGTGAATGTGTGTGAATGTATTTATGTGTGAGTGTGTTTCTGAATGTGTCTGTGTGTGAATGTGTCTCTGTGTGTATGTGAATGTGTGTGAATGTATCTATGTGTGTGTGAGTGTGTGTCTGAATGTGTGTGTGAGGGTGTGTGTGTGTGTGAATGCCAGAGGTCAATGTTGGCAGTCTTCCTCTACAGCACTCCATTTACTCTCTGAGATGTCTCTTACTGAGCCTAGAGCTCACTGGTTGTCTAGACTGTCAGTCAGTGTGAGCTCCGAGGATCTGTTTTTTGTTTGTTTGTTTGTTTTTGTTTTTGTTTTTGTTTTTGTTTTTTTCTGCTCTCTTCCAGCACAAGGGTTTCAGATGCAGACACCCACACCAGGCTTGGGAAGGTGCTGGGGATCTGTACTCAATTCTTCATGCTTGAGCAGCAGGAACTTTACCTCCCGAGTCATCTGCCCAGCACAAAAGTCATTTTGTAGACTAAGCTGGCCTCAAACTCACAAAATCTTCTTCTTAAATCCTGGGTACTGGGATTAAAGGTGTGTGCCCACCATGACCCTCTGGAATTCCAATCTTATAAAGTAAAATCAGGACCTACTTGGGTTGCACAGGGCTGTTTCATGTTGTTTTGTTTTGTTTTGTTTTGTTTTTTGTAAAGGGCGTGTGTGTGTGTGTGTGTGTGTGTGTTTGAAGGTGTACACTTTGTAGCTGGGAATGAAGAAGGGACCTAAGCAAATGCTGATCTGTTAGAAGTTTTGCTTCTCAGCTGGAGGAGAGTTTTATACCAGATTTCTCAGTGAGGGGGCCTTTCTGTTCCTAGTCCCCATAATTTTACGTATCATTCTATCCGGACTCATGTTCATAAGCAAAATGTGGGAGCGGAGGTGAGAAAAGAAGATAAATAGGAGAGGGGCATAGTGTGCTGTTAGAATGCCTACCTCACATGTACGAGGCCCTGGGTTCAATCCCTATCATAGGGAAGAAACACCATGACCAAGGCAGTTCTTTCAAAAGAAAACATTTAGGTGGGACTGGCTTGAAGTTTCAGAGGTTCAGTCCATTATCATCATGGCAGCACATAGGCAGACATGGTGCTGGAGGAGCCAAGTCCTCTATCTTGATCCACAGGCAGAAGGGGGCAGTCTTCTTCAGGCAGCCAGGAGGAGGAGGAGGCTGTGATTCCATACTGGGTGGAGCTTGGGCAAGGAGACCTCAACGCCCACCCACCCCCATAGTGACACACTTCCTCCCACAAGGCCACGCCCACTCCAACAAGGCCACACCTCCTAGTAGTGCCACTCCTTGTGGGCTAAGCATTCAAAACATGTGTCGTCTATGGAGGCTAAACCTATTCAAACCACCACAATCCCTAACACCAGAAAAAAGAAAAGAAAAGAAAAGAAAAGAAAAGAAAAGAAAAGAAAAGAAAAGAAAAGAAAAGAAGTCTGAAGTCTATCAGGGCATATTCTTCCCAATGGATTAAATCTAAAACCAGTGCAAAATATAGACACACACAAAGAACAGCGTGACATCATTTTTCAAGTAAAGAGTGAGTTCAGCTGCTTAATAAGGGTTGGCCACTAGCACCCTGCCCCCATCCCCATAGCCCAACAGTCCCTTCATTGTACTCTTAACCACACAGTCCCTTTCCTCACGTCTCAGTTTCTCTTTCCCAGTGTATCCTTTCTCTGTCTTTGTAACCTTTAGAGAGGTCTTGGACTAAGAAAGAAGAAAAGTCTGAAGACACTGATTTTCAAATGTAAAATGTCTCTGAAAATACCGCACATCCACACAACATACACAGACAGCTCAGTGAGCTGACTTTCTGTTCTGGGGTCAGAGAGCACAGGCCTTCAGCCAATCAATAGTCCTTCTCGGCCTCAGAGACAGAAAGGAAAGAGTCTCTGTTTCCTTCCTGTCTTCTCTAAATCAACGGGTTCTCTTCCTTGCATGCTTCTCTCAGTGCAAGCTTCCGAGTGCAGGAAAGGGTTCTCTTCCTTGCATGCTTCTCTCAGTGCCAGCTCCGAGTGCAGGAAAGGGTTGCCTCGCGCAGCAGTGGGTGGTTCTGCATCTTCTGGCTTTATTCTGGCTGGAAGGACACAGCAGGGGAGGGCATTAGAGTTGACAGCAGGAGTCTTTATTTCTGCCATCGATGGCTGCTTCTGTGCACTGCTCTGTGCAAGGATACTGCATAGCCTGGGCTATCAGAGATGATGTGGTTAAAAGGAGGTCCAGGGGAAGAGGTAGCTCTTGGAATCTCATCAAAACAACCTTACTAGAAGCTTTGAAAACAGCAGGGAGAAGCTGTAGGTTTCTGATCGAAGATGCAAACAAAACTAAACAAAGACTTGAATGAAAGACACTGGTAGTGGGTTTAATGAGAATGTCCCCATAGACTCTTGTCTTGGAACCGTGGTTCCCAGTTGGTGGCCATGTTTGGGGAGGTTTAGATGGTTTGGCCTTGCTGGAGGAAGTGCACTGTGGGGGCAGCTTTGGGATTAAAGCCTCACTGGTTCTAGCTAGCTCTTTCTGCTTTGTGCTCTCAGCTTTCTTCTCCAGAGCCCATGAGTGCCTGGGGCTTGCTGTCACACCTCTCTCCCAGGACAGACCTTTTTCTCTCCTGAACTGTCAGCCAGAATAAACTCTTCCCATTACAAGTTGCCTTTGGTCATAGTGTTTTTAGCACAGCACACACACACACACACACACACACACACACACACACACACACACACACACAAGTAGCATGTGCACCTTAGGCTGGCCCAGTTGTGGCCTCACATTGGAGGTAATATTTCAGGTTGGGATAGCATAAGGCAAAGGCCCAAACAGAAGAGGCTGAGAGGACAGCTTGGTCTTCAGAGGGGCAGCTGCAACTGAGGGAACCCCAAAATACCTCCAAGAAGACTTGGAGTATCTCTTCTCTTCTCTTCTCTTCTCTTCTCTTCTCTTCTCTTCTCTTCTCTTCTCTTCTCTTCTCTTCTCTTCTCTTCTCTTCTCTTCTCTTTTCTTCTTTCCTTTCCTTTTCTTTTCTTTCATTTTCTCTCTCTCTCTCTCTCTCTCTCTCTCTCTCTCTCTCTCTCTCAAGACAAGGTTTCTCTGTGTAGTCCTGGCTGTCCTGCAACTCACTCTGTAGACTAGGCTGGCCTCAAACTCACAGAGATCCTCCTGCCTCGGCTTCTGTCTCCCAAGTGCTGGTTATAGGTGTGTGCCACCACACCTGGTTAGGGTATCTTTCAAGACAAATGGAGAACTTGTTCTATTTAAAGAAACATGACTTGATATATGGGCAGTTGCTTAAAAACCAAGTGATGATTCTACAGAAGTTACATCCACTGCAGCCCAGCTGGCACGGAGACATTCATTCTCTTGACCTTTCTGAACCCCAGTTCTCAAGGGATATTTTACGTTTTGGTTATGACAAACATTTGAAAGGGTTATTCAGACAATAATTGAAATCAGGTGTGGGGATGTGCACGTACCTGCAATCTCAGCATGTGGGAGACTGAGGCAGTATTGCCTGAATAGGTCTAGTTACAGCCTGGGCACTGACTGGTATTCCTCACAAGCTAGGCCCAGCCACCCCAGTAAGTCAATTAAAGATCAGTAACAGTGAAAAGCATAGAAAAGAGATGTATGTTGTTATGAAATGTAATACAGGTGGGAGTGGGGTGGTACCTGGAGGTCCCATGCCAGGGTTCCCCCTCCCCGAGAAATCATGCCATGCTACCGACCTGGTATAAAGGAAGTGGGGAAGGGAGGGCAGTGAAGGCCTGGAGAGGGGTAGAGTCAGACAGATGGGAGCAGAGCCATGATGGTAGAGGACAGAAAGGGGTTCGAGAAAGAGAGATGGCTGGGCGCACATATGAATGGAGAGAGAGAGAGAGAAAGGAGAGAACCAGGATGATGAACAGTCTTTTTATCTGCTGCCCGCACCTAGTGGTGATGGAAGGAAGCCATTGCCAGGTCCCTGGGAGGAGCCTAGCAGAATCACCTATAAGCTAACATGTAATCTAGGAAGAGGAACAACGAAGAGAGTCTGGGACCCCCAACTCCATTTCCAGGGGTCTCGGTATGACCTTTAGGTTTAAATGGAGGGCGAAGGGTACATAGCTAAACAGTCTTGGTCAGGCTGTGGTCCCGCCCACCATTGACACTTGGTTGACTGGACTTCCGTCTCATCCTGCAAGGTGGTCTGAGGAATTGTCAGAAGTGTGCAATGTCTTTCTAGGAGACAAGTTCTCCCTGTAGCTGCCATCAAGCCTGTTCTTTCTCTCAGCATGAGATTCCCAGGGAAATTCTAATTCCATGGGCAACCATTGTTTCTTTTAAAAAATTCATTACATATTCATTCATTAACGTGTGTGTGTGTGTGTGTGTGTGTGTGTGTGTGTGTGTGTGTGTTTCCAGAAGTCACATGGAACTTACAGGAATCTGTTCTCTCCTTCCATCATGTGTGCTGTGGGGATCAAAGTCTGGTCTTTATGCTTGGCAACAGCTCTACAAGCTGAGCCATCTTGGGAGCCAGGACCATTATTTCAATGGACTGATAAACAGAGGGCCACAACAGCGCTTTAGATAGAAGGTCTTCATTCCTGCCAAGAAGATTATAGGAGGAGGATGGTTACCACTTTGAGGCCAGCTTGGTCTACATAATATGCACCAAGCCTGGGTGGGTCACATGGCCGCACTGGCCTGGCAGAAATTAATACATTCTAAAGAGACACTTATGTTAGACTATCAGACTGCTAAACCATGACCCCAAAGAAATGGGACTTTATTTTGGAGTCTCACCCTGGGAGAAGTAAATGTCACCCTCCAGAGGAAGAAAGTGTCTCTCAGAAAGAGATTTTACAGTTCTAACTTGTCAGGTGCCTTACATGATGAGCCAGAGCAGGTGGGTGGTGGCTCAGGGCTGAGCATAGCAGGAGGTGGCCAGGGCTGCTTAGGTGTGTGTATCCTTGGAGAAAAGCTCTATCCAGGCCTGGTGGGAAGGCCCCCAGTGAGGGGAAGTGAGAGCAGGCAAAGCCTCTGCCACGCCCCTCGGTAACTCCGAGCCTCTCTGAACTGAGTCAGGTCAGGCTAGGTCAAGAGGGAAAAGCCTACAGTCCAGTAAGGGATGCAGCAGGACTTAGGGTCCAGCTCTGGCTCTTCAGGAGAGAAGATCTTTTCCTAAGTGTTACAGCTCTTGAAACAAAAGGCTCAGACAAAGGAATAGTAAATTCGCATACCTTTAATTCCCTGCCTGGCTTTCTCTATATACAGTTCTGGCAGTGATTTAGGGTTTGACAGCAAGTCCCTCTCTTTGGCTTGGACTAAGAGTTTGGGTTAAACATTATTTGCATGTGGGAGGACTTGGTGCTATTCCTAAGTAGCTGATAGCCACGCCTCTCCTGTGGAGGATGTGGGGGTCGGTAACTCTGACAGGGTCCAGGAGACATGAGAGAACTCCTTCTGTCCCATGTAAGTGAATTATCACTACCAGGTCCTGGGGTTCAAGATCTAGCCCCGACTAGAAACCAGGCTGCCTGCATGTAGCCCACTGCCCCATACTTGTCTTTGCAGTTTTCATCCCCTTTGAGCAGGGCCAGAAAACAAAACAAAACAAAACAAAGGCCCCATTGAGGCACCTCTGGTTATGGGCAGTCCTGACGTATAACCTCTGGTGTCACTACATCGTGAAGCTCCTACTTTAGCCTGTGAAGCCTCTGGTGACTTAGTCTCCTTCAGTGCCTTCTGGTTCAGTGTTTATCTGTTCACAAAACCTTGTTCTGTTTTGTCAGTCTCAGATCCATGAGCCTCTATTCTCAGAGCACCTTGGAGGGCCTTGGGATCCCTTTTAGTTCCATGCTCATGTGCCCTTCTTTCTTTCTGAAAGGGGAGGAGCCTACAAATGAGTGGTCTTGTGGGCTTTTGTGGTTTCGTCTGCTTGTTTGTAGATAGGGCTGACCACATATCCCTGGCTGGCCTTGAACTCTATTCGCAGACCAGGTTGTCATCATACTCACAGAGGTCCACCTACTTCCATGTACCACCATGCCTGGCCAAATAAGCAATCTTATAGTAGTTCACAGATATTCCTGAGCCCACCTGACACTGAAATTCTTGTCATAATCAATTCCACACAGTACCAGCATGGAGAGTTTTGTACACTGAAGTTTGTATGTAGCACATAGGAGCCAGGCATTGTGAATGGGCAGGTAACTGCTACAGCTACATCCATGGTGCCACCCCAGAGCCTGTCTGACCCAGGGAACTAGCAGCCTGCAGAGGAGAGCAAGACTGTATTCCCCTTTGGCCTTGGGTGGTAGATACGAGCAGATTAAGATGGTCCACTAAGTTTATCGGGTGTGGAGAAATATAGGGAGGCTCCGTGAAGAGCTCCAGCATACGTAAATGTAATGGCTCAGGGAGAAGGTCTGAGGACCACAGAGAACTAACTAAATTACCACGTCCCATCCGTGTTTTTGTACCCAGTTTGATCTGTGGAGGAAGGAATACATAGAAATGGATGGAACCTTTCTGAGGTGCATTAGACGTCACTTGTGTCTCACTTTAGTATCTATTTAGCTTCTGGGGTTCATCTGACACTTGCTCAGAAGATGAGAAAGGGCTTTGATAGTGCTTCACCAAGGTCATCTTTGTAACTTCACTACAGTTGTTTGGGATTTTGTTCTGTCCAACCTTCATGGAAGTTTTTGTTACATAGGCAAACTGCTGACCTCTGAGTATTTGCAGATTTGGAAAGCCATTGGAGAGACAACCAGGTACAAGGATACTTCCACCTACTAACAACCCAACTAGAGCTTTGTTAATTGAAAGGAGAAAAAAAAAGAAGCTCAAAAGAATCCCAAAAACACCCTACGTGGTGGTAAAGACACTTCCCAAGTCAAGCTGCAAAGAAGACTCTGAGACCAGACCAGCTGACCCGAAGAAGCAGAAACCAGCTGAGCTGCAGAAGGTTGTGCAGTGAGCTCCAGGTTCTCAGTGTGGTAAGCTGTCACCCATGCTGGTATAGACCTTAATGATTGAGTGTCTTTGAGTCATTTATGCTCTTGCATGTAATGCCTCACCCATATTCCTGTAAGTGAGCCCAATAAAACTAATTGACTCATCAAGTTGGACTTTGGTGGCATTTGTACTTTGGTTTGTCTGAGAAAGTAGATGTGTATATTGTGTCTCCCAGGAGGTTTTGTTAGATAACACCAGAGCAAGAGCGTGCCCTAGTAACTTACTTCTTTCAACTAGGCCCACCTTCTACTTTCTGCCGTTCCTAATAATGTTATGAGTCTATCAATGTGTTAATCTCTTCCTTATGTCAGAATCTGCATGATCTAAATGTTTCTTGAAAGTCCATCAAATTCAATGTGGAGACTCAAAAACTATGGCCTAGTGAGGCTCGGCAAGCACTCAACTACTGAGACACATGCTAGCCTCAAATTTACAGGCCTCAAGAGTGGAATGACAGTTATCAGGAGCTGGGAAGAGTCAGAAAGAGTTACTAATAGATGGCCATCAATTTTCCACTTAGCAAGATGGATGTGTTCCACAGGTGTGCTTTACAACATAAGTCCAGTAACAGACAATACTGTAATTACACCTAAGATGTTCAAATGGGTAGAGTTCATTAAATACTCTTACCCTATCACCATAAGATTGATAAGGTGACAGAAGGGGGGGCCTAGAGTGAAGAATTAATAGTAAGAGTACTTGCTGTGTAAGAGGATCTGATTCCAGGACCTATGTCACAACCTGACATCCTATATATGACTATAATCTCAGTTCCAAAGGCACAGAAGCAGGGGGATTGCTGCAGCTTGCTGGTTTCCAGCCTAGCTCAAAAAACCCAAGCACCAGGTTCAGAGAAAACTCTACCTCAGGAATAAACAGAGAGTGGTAAAAGGAACTGCAGGACACTCTCCTAGGCCTCTGTGTTCATGCATAGGTGAGGTGCCCGCCCCACCTCAAACACCACACACAATAAAAATATTCACTTCCAAGTAGATGGGTACCAGTGCTGCATTTCACTTAAATAAGTAGCAAAAATAAATGCAGAGTTGATTTAAACAATTGTTTCTGTTATTGAGGTAGTGACAAACTCTGGAGAAAGAAGTGTCTTAGCTCAGTTCCTTTCAGTTTTTAATTGGACTTACTTATAATTCTAGAACTGGGCAGCAGTCTGGACTAAAACTGGTTCAGAATGCCCTGCTGTACCACATGGGCTGGTTGTATTTATAGTCATATCCTAGTTCATTTTTCCAGGTGCACACAGCTCAACCCACAAGCACAATAAAGGTAGTTTATCTATAGCTGGTAGGGGCTGGAGATATATGCCTCACAGCAGAAGAGCATGTGCCGCTCATGCCCAATGATCTGAGTGTTATACCAGAATCCATGTAAAGCAGCAGGCTGGGAGACCCAAGTCTATACTACTGTGCTCCTATGGTGAGAGAAAACAAAGAGATAAGCCAGAGCTTGTGGGTTAGCTAGCCTGGAGTGTACAGAACACCAGAAAGGATGGAGAGACCCCGTCCCAAAAACCAGTGGAAAGAGAATCAAAACATTGTCCGCTGGTTTCTAACTACTCGTCACACACTTGTGCACACATACACATACATGTACACACCCACACTAAGATTTTTAAAAGTCTGAGGGACTTAGAAAGACACATGTTGACACTTCTGTTCCTTGCTGCTGGAGACAGCGCTCCGCAGGGGCACAGTGAAGTATCCCAAGATGGCTGGGTGTAAACTTGATCTAAAAACCATGGACTGGATTGAGGGAGGGGTATCCTCTGCTACAGACAGTCTTTATTTAGCTCCTTAAAAACCCTGTGGTTTGCTCTGTACACAGGTATCGCCAGAAGAGAGCTGGTCTCCCAGCAGTGCTCTCACTCCTGGGCTCAGAGGTGAGATCACCACTTTCTCTACAATAACTGTCCAAAGCGGGACCAGCCAGGCACACACAGGGCATAGGAACAATGGAGCAGCTAGGATAGGAGCCTTCAGGATTCCATCTGACCCAAGAACCAAGGCTGTTCCACAGCTCTCCACACCCAAGCCCTGCCCAGGAGAGAGGTGGTCTTGCTAGGAGTGCTGACATAGACTTATAGGCTCACAGGAAGGACAAGATCCAGTCAGAGACTGCAAGACCAACTAACACCAGAGATAACCAGATGGCAAAAGGCAAGTGCAAGAACCTTACCAATAGAAATCAAGACTACTTGGCATCATCAGTACCCAGTTCTCCCACCACAGCAAGTCCTGGATACCCCAATACACCAGAAAAGCAAGACATGGATTTAAAATCATATCTCATGATGGTGGTAGAAGATTTTAAGAAGGGCATTAATAACTCACTTAAAGAAATACAGGAGAACATAGGTAAACAGCTGGAAGCCCTTAAAGAGAAAACACAAAAATCCCTTAAAGAATTACAGGAAAACACAATCAAACAGGTGAAGGAAATGAACAAAACCATCCAAGATCTAAAAATGGAAGTAGAAACAATAAAGAAATCACAAAGGGAGTCAACTCTGGAGATAGAAAACCTAGGAAAGAGATCAGGAGACATAGACGCAAGCATCACCAAGAGAATACAAGAGATAGAAGAGAGAATCTCAGGTATAGAAAATACCATAGAAAACATTGACACAACAATCAAAGAAAATGCAAAAGGCAAAATGTTCCTGACCCAAAACATTGAGGAAATCCAGGACACAATGAGAAGATGAAACCTAAGGATAATAGGGATAGAAGAGAGACATCTTAAAGGGCCAGTAAATATCTTCAAGAAAATTATAGAAGAAAACTCCTCTTACCTAAAGAAAGAGATGCCCATGAACATACAAGAAGCCTACAGAATTACAAATAGATTGAATCAGAAAAGAAATTCCTCCTGTCACATAATAATCAAAACACCAAATGCACAAAACAGAAAAAGAATATTAAAAGCAGTAAGGGAAAAAGGTCAAGTAACATATAAAGGCAGACCTATCAGAATTACACCAGACTTCTCACCAGAGCTTTGAAAGCTAGAAGATCCTGGGAAGATGTCATACAGACCCTAAAAGAACACAAACGCCAGCCTTGGCTACTATACTCAGCAAAAATCTCAATTACTATAGATGGAGAAGACAAGATATTCCATGACAAAACCAAATTTGCATAGTATCTTTCTATAAATCCAGTCCTCAAAGGATAATAAATAGAAAACTTCAATACAAGGAGGAAAACTACACCTTAGAAAAAGCAAGAAAATAATCTTATTCTAACAAACCAAGTAGAAGATAGCCACATAAACATAATTCTACCTCTAACAACAAAAATAACAGGAAGCAACAATCACTTTTCCTTAATATCTCTTAACATCAATGAACTCAATTCCCCAATAAGAGGCCATAGACTAACAGACTGGATACATAAACAGGGCCCAGCATTTTATTGTGTACAGGAAACACACCTCAGTGACAAAGACAGACTCTATTTCAGGTTAAAAGGCTGGAAAACAATTTTCCAAGAAAATGGTCTCAAGAAACAAGCTGGAGTAGCCATTCTAATATCCAGCTTTTTGTTTGTTTTAAAGTTTTATTTGTTTAATTTATATGAGTACATTTGTAGCTTTCTTCAGACACACCAGAAGAGGGCATCAGATTAGTGGTTGTGAGCCACCATTTGGTTTCTGGGAATTGAACCCAGGCCCTCTGGAAGAGCAGTCAGTGCTAGTGCTCTTAACCACTGAGCCATCTCTCTAGCCCTCTAATATCAAATCAAATCAATCAACCTAAGGTTGTCAAAAAAGATAAGGAGCTTTTTCTTCTCTGGGAAAACATCAAATGGTGGATGACGCTGGTGCAGCGGGAGGGCCCAGAGGGCCCGGAAGACCTGGGGGCCCAGGATTAGGAGGGGCCATCATCTTGGCCAAGCTTTCCATAGTCCCTGTTCAGAGACACTACTGGGGGAACAAGATTGGCAAGCCCCACACTGTTCCATGCAAGGTGACAGGCTGCTGTGGCTCTGTGCTGGTGCGTCTCATCCCTGCCTCCAGAGGCACTGGCATTGTCTCTGCTCCTGTGCCCAGGAAGCTCCTGATGATGGCCGGTATAGATGACTGCTACACTTCAGCCAGAGGCTGCACTGCCACCCTGGGTAACTTTGCCAAGGCCACCTTTGATGCCATCTCCAAGACTTACAGCTACCTGACCCCCGAACTCTGGAAAGAGACTGTCTTCACCAAATCTCCTTATCAGGAATTCACTGATCATCTTGTGAAAACCCACACCAGAGTCTCTGTTCAGAGGACCCAGGCTCCAGCTGTGGCTACCACATAAGAGTTTTGTACAAGAAAAATAAAGGAATTAAGTCTGAAAAAAAAAAGATAAGGAAAGACACTTCATACTCATCAAAGGAAAAACCTACTAAGATGAACTCTCAATTCTAAACATCTATGCTCAAAATGCAAGGGCACCCACGTTCATAAAAGAAACTTTACAAAAGCTCAAAGTACACATTATATCTCACACAATAAGTGTGGGAGACTTCAACACCCCACTCACACCAATGGACAGATCCTGGAAACAGAAACTAAACAGAGACACATGGACACTAACAAAAGTTATGAAACAAATGGATTTAACAGATATCTAAAGAACATTTTATCCTAAAACAAAAGAATATACCTTCTTCTCAACACATGATGGTACCTTCTCCAAAATTGACCATACAATTGGTCACAAAACAGGCCTCAACAGATATAAGAAGATTGAAATAACCCTGTGCATCCTATCAGATTACCACAGACTAAGCTGGTCTTCAATAACAACAAAAACAATAGAAAACCCACATACTTGTGGAAGCAGAACAACACTCTATTCAGTGATAATTTGACCAAGGAAGAAATAAAGAAAGAAATTAAAGACTTCCAGGAATTCAATGAAAATTAAGCCACAACATACCCAAACTTATGGGACACAATGAAAACAATGATAAGAAGAAAAATTATAACTTTGAGTGCCTCCAAAAAGAAACAGGAGAGAGCATACACTAACAGCTTGACCACACATCTGAAAGTTCTAGAACAAAAGAAAGAAAATTCACCCAAGAGGAGTAGATGGCAGGAAATAATCAAACTCAGGGTTTCAGCCAAGTAGAAACAAAAAGAACTATACAAAGAATAAACCAAACCAGGAGCTGGTTCTTTGATAAAACATCAAGATTGATAAACCCTTAGCCAAACTAACAAGAGGATACAGAGACAGTATCCAAATTAATGAAATCAGAAATGGAAAGGGAAACATAACACCAGAAATCGAGGAAATCCAAAACAAACGAACAAAAACATCAGATACTACTACAAAAGCCTATACTCAATAAAATTGGAAAAATCTGGATGAAATGGACAATTTTCTAGACAGATACCAGGTACCAAAGTTAAATCAGGATCAGGATCAGATAAACCATCTAAATAGTCCCATAACCCCTAAAGAAATAGAAGCAGTCATTAATAGTCTACCAACCAAAAAAAAAAAAAAAAAAGCCCAGGACCAGATGTGTTTAGTTCTATCAGACCTGCAAAGAAGACCTAATACCAATACTCTTCAAACTATTCCACAAAATAGAAACAGCAGGAACACTACCCATTTTTTTTCTATGAAGCCACAACTACTCTGATACCTAAACCAAACAAAGACTCCCCCAAAAAGAGAACTTCAGACCAATTTCCCTTATGAATATCAATGCAAAAATACTTAATAAAATTCTCACAAACCGAATCCAAAAACACATCAAAGCAATCATCCATCATGATCAAGTAAGCTTCATTCCAGGGATGCAGGGATGGTTCAATGTACAGAAATCCATCAATGTAATCCACTATATAAACAAACTCAAAGGAAAAAAACCCACATGATCATTTTATTAGATTCTGAGAAAGCATTTGACAAAATCCAACACCTATTCATGATAAAAGTCTTGGAAAGATCAGGAATTCAAGGCCCATTCCTTGACATAGTAAAAGCAATATACAATGAACCAGTAGCCAACATCAAACTAAATGGAGAGAAACTTGAAGCAATACCACTAAAATCAGGGACTAGAAAAGGCTGCCCACTCTCCCCCTACCTATTCAATATAGTACTCAAAATCTTGGCCAGAGAAACTAGACAACAAAAGGAGGTCAAAGGGATACAAATTGGAAAGGAAGAAGCTGAAATACCACTATTTGTAGATGATATGATAGTATACTTAAGTGACCTAAAAAATTCCACCACAGAACTCTTAAACCTGATAACTTTAGCAAAGTTGCTGAATATAAAATTAATTCAAACAAATCAGTGGCCTTCCTCTACTCAAAGGATAAACAGACTAAGAAATTAGGAAAATGACATCCTTCACAATAGTCACAAATAATATAAAATACCTTGGTGTGACTCTAACTAAGCAAGTGAAAGATCTGTATGACAAGAACTTCAAGTCTTTGAAGAAAGAAATCCAAGATCTCAGACAATGGAAAGATCTCCCATGCTCAAGAATTGGCAGGATATAGTAAAAATGGTCATCTTGCTGAAAGCAATCTTCAGATTCAATGCAATCCCCATTAAAATTCCAACTCAATTCCTCATAGAAAGAGAAATTTGCAAATTCATTTGCAATAACAAACAACCCAGGATAACAAAAACTATTCTCAACAATAAAAGAACTTCTGGGGAAATCGCCATCTCTGACCTCAAGCTGTATTACAGAGCAATAGACATAAAAATTGTATGGTATTGGTACAGCAACAATCAGCAAGATCAGTGGAATAGAATTGAAGACCCAGAAATGAACTCACACACCTATGGTCACTTGATCTTTGACAAGGGAGCTAAAAACCATCCAGTGGAAAAATGACAGCATTTTCAACAAATGGTGCTGGTTCAACTGGAGGTCAGCATGTAGAAGAATGCAAATTGATCCATTCTTAACTCCCTGTACAAAGCTCAAGTCCAAGTGGATCAAGGACCTCCACATAAAACCAGATACACTGAAACTAATAGAAAAGAAAGTGGGGAATAGCCTCAAACACATGGGCACAGGGGGAAATTTCCTGAACAGAACACCAATGGCTTATGCTCTAAGATCAAGAATTGACAAGTGGGGCCTCATAAAATTGCAAAGCTTCTGTAAGGCAAAGGATACTATCAGTAGGGCAAAATGGCAACCAACAGATTGGGAAAAGATGTTTACCAATCCTACATCTGATAGAGGGCTAATATTCAATATATACAAAGATCTCAAGAAGTTAGACTCCAGAGAACCAAATAACCCTATTAAAAATGAGGTACAGAGCTAAACAAAAAATTCTCAACTGAGGAATACCGAATGGCTGAGAAGCACCTAAAACACTGTTTAGTCATCAGGGAAATGCAAATCAAAACAACCCTGAGATTCCACCTCACACTAGTTAGAATGGCTAAGACCAAAAACTCAGGTGACAGCAGATGCTGGCAAGAATGTGGAGAAAGAGCAACACTGCTCCATTGCTGGTGGGATTGCAAGCCTGTACAACCACTCTGGAAATAAGTCTGGTGATTCTTCAAAAAACTGGACATAGTACTACCTGAGGACCCACTTATACCACTCCTGGGCATATACCCAGAAGATGCTCCAACATGTAATAAGAACACATGTTCCACTATGTTCATAGCAGCCTTATTCATAATAGCCAGAAGCTCGAAACAACCCAGATGTCCCTCAATAGAGGAATGAATACAGAAAATGTGCTAAATTTACACAATGGAGTACTACTCATCTATTAATAACAATAAATTCATAAAATTCTTAGGCAAATAGATGGAACTTGAAAATATCTTTCTGAGTGAGGTAACCCAATCACAAAAGAACACAATGGTATGCACTCACTGATAAATGGATATTAGTCCAGAAGCTTGTAATACAGAAGATATAATTCAGAAGCTCAAGAAGAAGGAAGGAAGAGCAAAGTGAGGATACTTCCATCCTTCTTAGAATGGGAACAGATACCCATGGGAGGAGATACAGAGAAAAAAACTGTAGAGCAGAAACTTAAGGAAAGGCCATTCAGAGACTGCCCCACCTAGGAATCCATTCCTTATACAGTTACCAAACCCAGACACTATTGTGGATGCCAACAAGTGCTTGTTGACAGGAGTCTGATATAGCTGTCTCCTGAGATGCTCTGCCAGTGCCTGACAAATACAGAGGTGGATGCTCACCGCCAACCATTGGACTGAGCATGGGGTCTCTAGTGGAGGAATTAGAGAAAGGACCGAAAGAGCTTAAGGGCTTCGCAGCCCCATAGGAGGAACAACAATATGAACCATCCAGTACCTCCAGTGCTCTCAGGGACTAAACCACTAACCAAAGTGTACACATGGAGGGACCCATGGCTCCAGCCACATATGTAGCAGAGGATGGCCTCATTGGACATCAATGGGAAGAGAAGCCCTTGGTGCCATGAAGGCTCTATGCCACAGTGTAGGGGAATGCCAGGACAGGGAAGCTGGAGTGGGTGGGTTGGTGAGCAGGGGGAGGGTGGATGGGGTAGGGGGTTTTCCAGAGGGGAAACCAGGAAAGGGGATAACATTTGAAATGTAAATAAAGAAAATATCTAATTAAAAAATACATTGACTGGGTATCTTTTGTGGAGATCATGCCTCCAAAGCAGAAGACAATTGGAAATGTCCTAAAGTCCTGGAATGAGACCCTCCACACTAGGTTGGCTAGTCTGTCTGAGAAACCACCAGTGATTGACTGGCTTACTACAGGGCCACTATGACCAAGGCTGGCTTGGTGGATGATTTTGAAAAGAAGTATAATGCCCCAAAGATTCCTGTGCCAGAGGATAAACACACAGTCCTGGTGGACAAGGAGGAGAAGGAGGATGTGAAGAACTGTGCTGAGTTCCTGTCTGGATCTCAGCTCAGGATCCAGGAGTATTCTGAAGAAAATGAAGAAGAGAATTCCCTTCGACCAGATGACCACTGATGACTTGAATGATATTTTCCCAGAAACCAAGCTAGACAAGAAGAAGTACATGTAGTGGCCCCTCCAGCCCATCGAGAACCTATGAAGCAGCCTAGGAGGGAGCCCCGGCTGACATGAAATGAAACATTTACAAGTGCTGACAAAATTTAATCCCAGCACTCGGGAGGCAGAAGCAGGCGGATTTCTTAGTTCAAGGCCAGCCTGGTCTACAAAGGGAGTTCCAGGACAGCCAGGGATAGACAGAGAAACCCTGTCTTGAAAAAACAAAAACAAAAACAAGTGCTGGCAGAGAGAGAGAGAGAGAGAGAGAGAGAGAGAGAGAGAGAGAGAGAGAGAGAAGGCAAATGTTGCATCTCATATTTGTAATTCTTTGCTCCAAGTCCTGGGATCTGAGTTTATAACCTGAAGTAACTACAAAGACTAGGAAAGGAAAAGGGGCCTTTGTAAGGGGCACACGAGAGGGGAAGAGTCGTGCACGAGTGATTTGAAGTGGGAAATGGCTTTACTTATGGAGTGGAGAGGGAGATAAATACAGATGAAGGTAAAATAGGGGCTAAGATATCTGAAAAACTCATAAGGATTTATATTATTATTTGTCTACCTACAATTATATATAATACACAGAAGTCTGTGTGCATATACATACATAGCTTAAATGAAAGTCTCCCATCTGGGCTAATAGTCTTCCCTCTGTGAACCATAAATTAAATAACAAAATCCCCAACACCAGATGTAGGAAGCCTACTTTTACTTTTACTTGTTGGTCAGAGCTGTCAAAGGACCTTCCAGAACATTACCAGTTATTGTTGTTGCCCTTGTTCTTGTAGTCACCATGCACCAGACACAGGACCCAGTGGCCCCTGAGCTGGATCTGACCTTAAAGCCTCCTCCCTGAGGACTAACTTTCATGGTACTAGAAGGTGCTATGCAAGCTTCCAGGTAAAGAAGCAACCAACAGTCCTACCCAGCTGTGATCCTTATGAATTACAACAACCAGCATGACAAAATAACCCCAAAGGTGCAGTACTGGCACACACGCCTTGGTGATAACCAACAGCTCTCTAATTGGGTTTGAAGGAAATCTTATCTGGTACTAGAAGCCTAGCCAACTACTCTGGGCTAAAGAAGTTATGGGTCTTGGAGAAGAGCCCATAACCACCACTTTACTCTATCAGCACAATCCCTAACTACATTCTAAGTATTTATCCTTATATCCATATATGTGTAGTCCTCACCTCACATCAAAGAAACTTCTCTTTGAAACAAATGAAGGCCATTACAGAAATCCACATTTGGTCAAAATGCAAAGAACAAGAGATCATGTGTTGCCCAGCTCCACTAATACATCTACAACATAACTCCTGCACCAAAGGCTCCAGGATCGTTGTAAAAGAAGGGGCAGAAAGATGTGTAAGAGCCAGACAAACAGGAAGCTTGCTGTGATATTGTTTCTCCTACAAATACCAGAGAAGCAATATTCGTGAAGTCTCGTCAACATGGCTACCTAACCAAGACATGAACAAAGATGACAGTAATGGGCATGCTCCCATGGAAGGGGGGAAACTCCGAGGCTGCAACCTTAGACAGAGAATTACAGGCAACTAAGTGAAGAAAGTCTTCTCTAGAGAAGAGCACCTCACCTCTAATTGGTTATCCGAGCACCTCACCTCTTATTGGTTATCCAATACTAAGTGGTCAGCTCTGAAATCACAAATCATATGCATAAAAGTAACATTATATGGACTGAGCAAGTTGTATTCATATATTAAGGACTACATTTATGAATATATATATTTAGGAATATGTATATATTTAGGAATATATATATGTATAAGTGTGTGTTTGTGTGTATAAGAACAAGTAAAGAAATGTTTTTTCTTATTAAATTATTTTATTTATTTTCATTCCAAAATTTGCCCCTCTTCCTGGTCCTTCCTACCTGGTCCTCCGCATCCCCTCTCCCTCCCACCTCTGATAGGGTGCTCCCCCACCCTCCTACCTACCCCCACCTCACCCTCACCCCCACCAGCATCCCTCTTCCCTGGGGCATCAAGTTACCAAATACTTTTAAAGAAACAAAGAACTTGAGAAAGAACAAGGGCTGGTAAACATATATGGAATGAGATGGAGGGAAGAAAGAGAAGAGGGAAAATTATGTAATTATAATTTTAAAAAATCCTATAAAAAGAGTCTGAGTTAGAAGAATCCTATAACTCTGAAGAACTTGATTTTTTGGAATAAATTGACACTTATAAATTTTTGTAATATGCTAGAAAGCTAAAATGGAAGGAAAAGTCCCTAACTTGATACGTACCCACCACATTCTGTCATCAGAATATGACCGGACTACTTCACTGAGTATGTGGAAGAGATTTAACATACCTGGTATCATAGAAGTATGCTTAAGAGCACAGCCAGCTTGGATGCAGGAAGGGCTGGTTAATTCTGACCACAGTTCCCTACAGAGGCTGCTCTGTTGTACCTGTGCCACGGCTGCTGTGGGGAGGGCAGATTTCTCCCGTGAGGCTGCCAGGTAAAACCCTTGTGATGGCCTACGGTCAGGCCTATGTAAGACATGGACCTGGAATAAGACTCTTCGTCCTCAACCTTTGATTTTTTTCAAAGCACAATGGAGAGACGGCCTTGTTCATCATGGTTCCGAATGGGTAGGACTGGAAGGAGCTGGGGAAAAAGCCTGTGTCTTAATGTCTCTTCCTATTACTATGATAAAATACTTTGTCAAAAGCAGGTCTAAGTTCACGGTATAGTCATCCATGCTGGCAGGAGAGTTCAAGCAGGAGCTGCAGCACAGCAGTGGTACAACAGCACAGTGGTGGCTTGAAATACGTGACATCTGGAGTCAGAAAAGGGCACAATGAGTGATGTGGGCCAGTGCCCATCTCTCCTTCTCCATTTCATACAGCCCAGCATCCCTATCTCCCCTCTATCCAAGAAATGGCTCCACCCACTTTGGATCTTCCCACATCACAATTAATGTAATCAAGATAGTCCTTCTCAAGCATACTCAGAGGTCCATCTCCAAGATTCCAGAGCCTGATAGATTGACCATTTACAGTAACCATCACAGGCAGGGCCCACGGTGGACCAAGGCAATGAGCAACATCACTCCAATCAGCACAACCAGGCCTTGCTGGAGGATAGCACACAACCAGGAGCCCTCGCTAGTGCCAAGGCAAGGAATGGTGGTTCCTCGGGGTCCACTTCAGAGAGGATTATTCTTAGTCCTGTTGGACGCCTCAATTTTGCCATTCTCCTTGATCCAGAGGCAAACTAGGATATTGCCAGTGACATAGACCTCTCCTTGCCAACAGGAAGTTTGAGTGATGCAGTTATCTAATATACATAAGGAAATTGGAGATGTGTTTATACTTCTCAAGGTAAAGCAGTTACCTCAATAACCAGCAACAGTCAAAGTCAGATGGCCACAGTGAGTTCTCACTGAAAAAACTCTAACGGGATCCTGGCCCACAACTCCAACAAAAGCCCACTGCTCTACCAGAAGTCATGCTTGTACCTGGAACCCTAGAGGTCATGCCAGCTTCCAGAACCCCCTAAGTCCCAGAGGTCCAGCAGGCCACAAACCCCAGTAGAGATACCCTATAGGACCTGAGAACTCACCAATCATCAGAAACACAGGCTACTCAGGCAAGAAGATCAGAAAGGAAACAGAAACAACAACAACAAAAAATCCATCCAATGAAGATAAACTCAGAAATCCTCACCTAACCGGTAATTATCCCAAACCCAGATGCCTGAAGCCATCATAAGCACAAACAACAACATCTAGGCAAATGTGGCATCACCAGAGCCCAGCTACCATGCTACACCAAGCCCTGGATAGTCCAACAGAACTGAAGCACAGAAAATAACATTAAAACCGATTTTATGAACACAATGGAGGCCCTTAAAGAGGAAATGACCAAATCTCTTAAAGAAATCCAGGAGAATAAAGTCAAACAATGGGAAGAAACATATAAATCCCTTAAAGAAAACTGAGGAAAAAACAAAGAGGTGAAGGGGATGAATGAAACTGTGTAAGACATGAAAATGGAAATAGAAGCAATAAAGAAAACACAAACTGTGGGAATCCCGGAGATCGAAAATCTAGAAAAGCAAACAGGAGTGACAGGTGCAAGCATCACCAAAAGAATACAAGAGATGGAAGAGAGAATCTCACGAGCGGAAGACAGGACAGAAAAAAAAACAAAAAAACAAAAAAACAGATACATTGGCCAGGTGTTGTCTAAAAAATTCCTGACACAAACTATATAGGAAATCTGGGACACTATGAAAAGACCAAACCTAGGAACAATAGGAATAGAAGAAGGAGAAGAGTCCCAGCTCAAAAACCCAGAAAATATTTTTGACAAAATAATAGAAGAATTTCCTAAGCTAAAGAAGGAACCGACTATAAAGGTACAAGATTACAGAACACCAAGTAGATTGGACCAGAAAAGGAAGTCCTCCTGCCACATAAAAATCAAAAAAATCAAAACACTAAAGCATACAGAACAACAACAACAGCAGCAAAAGAATATTACAAGTTGCAAGGGGAAAAGGCCAAGTAACATACAAAGGCACACCTCTCAGAATTACACACAACTCCTCAGTGGAAACTCTAGAAGCCAGAAGGGCCTGGACAGATGCCTTACAGACTCTTAAGAGGTCATGGATGCCAGCCCAGGCTACTATACTTA
>CACVCL010020034.1:0-92268 GCA_902729485.2 Mus minutoides | reverse complement strand
GTAGAAAAAGCAGCACAGCTGGCCATCAGAGTCACCAATCCCAACGCCAGGCTACGCAGTGAAGAAAATGAATAGATGGCTTGTGTGCATGATTTGTGTTTAAATAAAATCACAAAAACTGCAAAAAAAGAAAAAAAGAAAAACAAACCAACCAACCAATCAAAGGTAGCTGGGTCACCTTAGGGCTCAGAAACCGAATGTAAGAACAAAGCCGGGTGTGGTGGCACATGCCTTTAATCCCAGTGCTCGGGAGGCAGAGGCAGGTGGATTTCTGAGTTCGAGGCCAGCCTGGTCTACAGAGTGAGTTCTAGGACAGTCAGGGCTACACAGAGAAACCTTGTCTTGAAAAACCAAAAAAAAAAAAAAAAAAAAAGGAACAGTGATAGTGTTGACTGCTGGTCAAGATCTAAAGACAGCAGCGGTGGTGGCAGTCAACTCATGATGGTGGCAGTCACCTGGACCCGGGAGGAACCAGCCAGGTAACTCTGGGCACTAGGATCCAAGAGACGTTAACATTTTAGCTGACTCTACTGTGTTTTGAATTATTAAATGATAACTGTATTCATCTTATAATAAATAAGGAGGTTATTATAAGTCAACTTCACGGAAGCACTCAGGCCCAGGGAACCAGCCCTACATACTCAGCAGGCTGACTCAATGGGAAGAGAGAGAGAGAGTTTGATTAATCTTATAATTGACCCCCGAGGACAAGGGCATCAGGGCCACCATCTGGGCTCTCTCCTGGGGCCTCTCATATCTTCAGTCCCCTTGGTTCTTGGCACTTTATTGAAATTGTGACATGGGTCTTCCCCTTGCTCATTTCCTCTGAACCGCCCTGGGTGTCACCACATGGCTTCCCACAGAACAGGCAGGGACACATACCCCGGACGGGTTGCTGGCCCTTCCTCCCCTGGAGTGTAGTAGTGTGGGGCTGCCTCAGTCTCAGGAGCTAAGTGTGATGGGAGACCCCAGACTGCGGGAAAATCTCAGCTATGGAGATAACCTGACCACAAATGGTACTAAGAGACCCAAATACAGTTTGGACTCCAGCCATCAACAAAGCTAGAAAGAAGTTAAAGGTCATTGGGGTAGAGGTAATACCTACCCAGAGGTCGTCTCTCTGTCTTTGGTGCCAGGCTCCTTCCTAGTTAGCCGAGGCCCACAGAATCAGTGGTATCAATGTAGTACCAGGGAAGTGTTTGTGGTTCCCCAAACCCCGCCAAAACAGACAGGAGCCAATCAGATGCAACTCACAGCAAGGTCTTTATTCTGTGCAAGTTAGCTCAGGCCCTTCCAATGCACCATCATCTCTCAATATCTCTCAGGATGGTTTTGGTAGTTGGGAGAGCCCCAAATACCTATTAGGGAAAGGCTTTATACTAAGCAGCAACTGGGGGTGGGGGAGGGTTAAGTGTGAAAGCATCTAATTGGAAATCCACTGTGGCCTTTAACATAATTGGCTGGTGTTGGGAATCCTATCATAAACTTCTGCTCCCCTCTGCATTGGTGGACATTAGGCAGGGGTGGGCTTGTAACCTGGGGTGCAGGTTTGTTGGGGAAATAATCTGGAGACACTGGTCTTGTTGAGGGTGTAACCTGGAGATGCTGGTCTTGCTGAGAATTAGCCTAGAGACTGGAGCTAGGCTCAGGTTTTGTTGGGGGACAACTTGGACACTAATGCCAGGTACCAGCCTGTTAGTTTACCTGAGTTCAAACTTAGGTCAGTTCTCTAAAATGGAGTCTGAACTTCAAAGATTTGGCCTTTCATTAATACACACACCAGTGGGTCTGGGAGGTAAGGGCACAAGGACATCCAAGCCTGCCTTTCCCCATCTCCCTGACTTCAGGGAACTCCTGGGAAGTGGCTCTGTGCCCTTTGCAGGTTGACCCAGGTGGGTGGAAGGCCTTGGGCCTCAGCCAGCCCTCCCTCTCCCAGAAGCTGTGAAGGATAGGAGGCCAATTCCCTACCCCACTGCTTTGAGCAGCCAGCCTAGCACCCATGATCAGCGTCAAATTAGGACTTTGTGCTGCAGGTTCTGTCACCAGAAGGTCCTGGGCCTCTGAGTTGCTGTATCTGTGCCAGCCCTGAGCTTGGGACTCCCACCCTTCACAGCGTGACACCGTATTGGGCCACAGGCCTCTTTTCTGCCCAGTCCTGGGAATCTGTGAGCTCCAGCTATGAGCTGCTGGGGGTCACTTCCCGGCTCTCACTTTTTTCTCAGTCCTCAAGAAGCTCATTTTAACACCCCCCACCCCCACCCCCCCACCCACCCCCGTAGAAACGGAAAATAGGCTTGAAAAAGCTCAGGCCTTGGCTAGGTCACCCGAAGAAAGGTGGACCTATGTTCTTACCCAGCAAACTTGGCTACCTCCCTGGGAGGCTCAAGGGGGCCTTCCTTCCTGAGAAAAGCCAGGCAGAACTGTCTTGTATCAGTCACTGGGGTGGGGGACGAACTGGGAGGTGATCTGGACCCTGCTGATTCCTGCGGGGCCTGGCAGCTGTGTTTCCAGGGCTGGGCACAATGATACAGTGTCCGCCTTCCCCACCCCAGCTCCCAGTAGCTGGAACAGTGGATGAACCTGTGGGTGGTGGTTCACACCCACACTCTAGTGGACCTGGAGCAGGGTCGCTGTCTAGAGCCGGTGGGTCGAGACTAGCCAGAGACTCCCATACAGTCCTCTTTAACTGCAAAACTAGTTTGCCAGGAGCCAGGGAAGCGCGGGATACGAGCGCCCTCAGGTGGCAGGAAAGAGAGTTGAGCATTCTAAAGAATTAACTTGTCGATTTGTGAGTTTCTTAGGTGGTGGTGTGCCCTGGAACTGGCCTTAAGCAACTCATCCTCCATGGGGGAACCTGGGGTCCAGTGGACAGCCCAGAGCACAGGAACACTGCTGAGAGCTGAGAAGGAGAAAATATTTAGGGGGTGGGAGTCTGCCCTAGGTAAAAGCCAGGCTAGCTTTCAGGGTGGCTCTGGCTCCTCTGGGGGAGATGAACCAGGTTGTGAAAAATTCAGTGGACTTTATTCCCAGGTCATCTCAAAACAGGCTTGCGAAAGTAACTTTGTTTGTTTTTGTTTTTTTCGAGACAGGGTTTCTCTGTGTAGCCCTGGCTGTCCTGGAACTCACTCTGTAGACCAGGCTGGCCTCAAACTCAGAAATCCGCCTGCCTCTGCCTCCCGAGTGCTTGGGATTAAAGGCGTGCGCCACGGAAAGTAACTTTTATTCGCCTGATGTCATTGTTGTTTCGGAGGCTTACTGCTGAATACACTCTCCTTTTCTAGCTCTTTCTGAACTCTGACTGGCTGATTCAATTCAGCTGTTCTGGCTCAAATGTCTTTCCAAGTCGACTGATTCAATCTGGGTTGTCTCAGCTTCACACTAAATTGCACTGCTTGGCCTGCAGCCACTCACTCACTCTCTGTTCTAGATTGCTTTTTTTGTTGCTGTGATAAAAACACTTATCAAAGGTAACGAGGGGAAGAAGGTGTTCATTACATCTTACAGGTTGGATCTCATCGTCAGGGAAGGAGCAGGAACCTGGAGGCATCCGCCAAAGAGAAACCGCAGAGGAACGATGCTTATTGGCTCTGCTCCCTGGCATGCTCTGCTACTTCAGCCACTGTGGGGCACTGGACTCTGCTTTGGGCTTACCTTCGCCCCACAAATCCTATCTCACTGTGGATCCTGAGCAGAAACGTCCTGACGTCCAGGATGCTCTCTACCCTAGAAGGGAAGAAGGCAAAAGGCCTCTACCTTGGCTGTGCCTGGGCCCAACTTTCTTTTGTGGCCCCAACCATAGCCCACTTTGGTTTTGTATTTTATTTTACAGGTGTCATTTGGGTGAACAGTTGGAATCACCCTTCGTCCTTGCTCTCCTTAAGCAATACCACACTGGATGCACAGGGGCTGATGGGCAGGGAGCCGACGGTGCAGGAGGACGGAGGCCGCTCAGTCCGCCTGGTTCCCATTTAAGTGGAATTGCAAAGTCCAACTCCAGGATAAAACGCCATGCTGCACACATAGAAACCTGCATGAGTAAAACCGACGTGAATCTGTCTCCCTATTCTACCCCAGACGCGTCCCATAGAAACATGGCGTAACGTGCTCCCGAGGCTTCTATCGTTTTTTTAACTTCCCTGCTCTGGGCAGCAGCCACATCGCCACACGTCTAAAGCGCTACCGGGAGCGCGCGACGTAAGCACCGCAACTGCGCACGCGCTACGGGAGGCACTTCCGGGGACCGGCCGAACGCCAATCTACGCCGCCGCGGCTCTATTTCCGGCTGGCTAGGAGCACTTCCGGGAGGCGCTTCCTCTAGCGAGGCGGCGTTGCTAACAGGCGGCAATCTCCTGCCAAGATGGGCAAAGTGAGGGCGCTGCGGGCTCGTGTGCACCGGGCGGCCGTGAGACCCGACGGGGAGGCTGCACCCGGCCCTGTGCCCCGCGCCGTGCAGCCGGCGCTCCCACAAGCCCCGGCGGGCGGAGCGGGGGCGAAGGTGAGGTATGGGGCGCGCGGATCGGGCCAGGTCTCTGCCAAGCCGGATCTCCAAAGAGCGGGAGCCCTGCATGGTTGGGGTGTCGCCTCTTCTGTGTGTGTTCCTGCCACTCTGGTTAGGGTCCTAACCCGGCCCTCCTTTAGCTGTCATGCCTTTTCGGTTGGGGTGCGAGGCTCCAGAAGCGCTCCATCGCTGGGGGAGAGCATCCCATTACGCTCTGGAAATGTCTCAGGGCGCTAGCAAAGGCTCTTTAAAGTCCGCACCGGCCTTTAAGTAAAGGAGAGGGCATGCCTGAGGTTAAGTAACCTGAAAAGAAGCGTTGTTCTCATAAACAGTCATCCACCAGCCACGGCCCCATCCACCAATACAACGAGAAATCTGCTTTTGGCTTCTGCTCTGGACAGTCTGTGAATGGAGGGAGACTGGTTTCTTGTGTTAGGTTCTTTCACTCGGCACGATATTGTCAGGGTTGTACGATAAATCCACACACAGGCTACTACTGTCTTTGCCCGGTGCTCCTCCTTCAGCTGCCTGGCAGTGTTTTCTAGTTTGCATAGGAGCAGCAGGAGGGATATTATTGGACCGCGGAGCTGACTGCTTCCCATCAGTAATGCTAAAGCGGGGTTTTCAAGCGTTTACTGTGCACCACGTGTCATACATACTCCTGTAAAGACACAGTGTCATTTGACAGATAAGATTTATTTTGAAATCTTGTATGTGTGTGTTTTGAGTGCATGTATGTTTATACCGCATGCATACATGGTACTGTGAGAGGCCAGAGAGGGTGTGGATCCCCTGGAACTAGAGTAGGGATGGTTGTATGTGCTGGGAACCAAACTTAGGTTGTTTGCAAGAACAACAAGTGCTTTTTAACCATGAGCCATCCATTTCTCCAGCCCCTAGTTAAGATTCATAGTCTTACTCTGTGTCTGTCTGTCTGTCTCTGTCTATCTCTGTGTCTCTGTGTCTGGTGTGTGTTTGAGACAGGGTCTCTCTATGTAGCCCTGATTGTTCTGGAATTCACTCTGTAGACCAGGCTGGCCTCGAACTCATAAGAGATTGACCTTCCTCTGCCTCCAAGTGCTTGGGTTAAAGGCGTGGTGGCGCACACCTTTAATCCCAGCACTCGGGAGACAGAGGCAGGAGGATTTCTGAGTTCGAGGCCAGCCTGGTCTACAGAGTGAGTTCCAGGACAGCCAGGGCTATACAGAGAAACCCTGTCTCAAAAAACAAAAGGGGGGGGCGTGGCATGCACCTGTGTCCCTGGCGCTTCCTTGTTGCTTTGGCTTTTGGGATCTTATTTATTTTTATTTTACCTCATCTCGTTGTTTTGTTATTCTTTTGAGACAAGGTTTCACCCCAGCCCAGCCAGCATGTCACTTTCCCCATGCCCAGGCTCTAGCCCACTGTGTCCAGCTTTTATCTGTTGTGCCCAAACTGAGAGCTCCTTCCATCTCCCCCCATACCCATGGGAGTTGCTGTTCAGACACACCAGAAGAGGGCATCAGATCCCATTATAGGTGGTTGTGAGCCACCATGTGGTTGCTGGGAATTGAACTCAGGACCTCTGGCAGAGCAGTCAGTGCTCTTAACCGCTGAGCCATCTCTCCAGCCCCACCACTGATGTCTTATTTTCCCCATTTTTCTTTTAATTTGGTAACTTGGCTCAAGCTTAAGCCATGTGTTGACAGAGATGCCGCGTCTTTGCCTCACTGGAAGGTGAGGTCCTATTTCTGTTCCTCAGAGATGCCCAAGGACCAGTACTTAGAGAATCGCCTCTGCTCACTCGTGGGAGGGCCCATGCATGCAGTCATAAGCAGCAGTCATGCATTACCTCACACCTGCCCCTGGATCTGCATAGGTTTGCAAGGAGGCTGTGCTCAGGCCCTGTGCTAGTGTGGCTCTATTCCACTTCTGGGAGACAAGCTGCTCTGATTGTCCCAAGTCTGATGGGGGCAGGAAGGAACAGACCTGATCTGGGAACAGGGACCTAGCTACTCTTCCAGGGCCTCCCTGGCTGAGAAGTAGAAGATTTTTGCCTTGACATCTTCTCGCTGTGTGACTCTCAAACCAAAGGTCAACTTGATGTCCTCTCTCTTCTCATGTTGGGACTGCAGGACTGGACCTTCGTTCACAATGACATCTTTGCCAGGACACAGATAGACCCTAGTGCGTTGGTGCAGAGGCTGGAGCTGGACCAGAGGAGTGTGGCGTCCCTAAAGAGAGGTGAGTTCCTGCCTTTGGAGAGAGTCGAGAGGGCAGCCCGACCGTTGCCTGTGGACTAGCCTGTGCTTTAAAAAACAGCACTTGGCTAGACATGTGTTGCATACCTTAAATCCCAGCACTTGAGAGGCTGAGGCAGGCCAGTCTCTACATTCAAGGCCAGCCTGGACTACACACCTAGTTCCAGGAAAAAACAAGGCTGTGTAGAAAGACCCTGTCTCAAAGCAAAACAAAAGGAGATGTTACTTTTACAGAAACAAAAACCAAAAAACAGTAACATATACCAAAGTATAAAGACTAGTGCTGAGGAGTGCCACATGCCAGTGCCTGCCCTTGGTACCACATACAGTGTCCTTTTAAAGCAGGTGTCGGGCTGCCTGGCATCCCACTTATAAATTCTGAGCGTGTATCCCTGAGCATGCTTACACTCTATAACTTACCTACAACATTGATGCTGCACCTGTGTTGTCAAGGCAACAGAAAGCAGGCAGGCCTTGTGGCTGCCAGCCAGTCAAGACAGTCCTAATTGCTGCCAAAGGTATCGTGACCAGACTCACTCTTCCCCCTCCCCCCCAAGACAGGGTTTCTCTGTGTAGACCTGCCAGTCTTGGAACTTGCTCTGTAGACCAGGATATCCTGCCTCTGCCTCCCAAGTGCTGGTTTTAAAGGCATACACTATTACACCTGACTACCAATGGCTCCTTCCTTCCTTCCTTCCTTCCTTCCTTCCTTCCTTCCTTCCTTTCTCTTTTTTGAGACTGGTTCTTGTCCCGGCCTGCAGGACAGTCGAACATGGCCTGGGGAACCACCTGTGGAGAGAATGAAAGGCGAGAAACACAAGGACAGACAGCAAGTCTGATTGATCAAGCTGTCAAATTTTTATTATTCCCAGGCAGGTTTTATGCCCACAGAAGCAGGGTATGGGGAGAGGGGTAACACAGAATCACTTTGTTTCTAGGAGAATGCACCTGTTCCCAAAAGCAGGATATTGGCTAGGTAAAAAGTTCAGCAGGAGAAACAGAACAGAATGGGTTGCTAGGTACCTGTCCACAAGATCTATAGCTATTTGTTCTTAACTGGGGGTAGTACTTTCCCATAGAGGCCTCAACTTTTTCCCACAGAAATCTCAGCTAAGCTAGTACTTTTCCACTAAGGTCAAGACTTTGTAAGTAAGCACTTATGGCTGACAAGGCAGTTAACATTCAAACATGGTTGCTCCCAACAGGTTCTCTTCATGTAGTCCTGGCTGTTTGGAATTCACTTTGTAGACCAGGCTGGGCTTGAACTCACAGAGATCTGTCTGCTTTTGCCTCCTGAGTAGTGGGATTAAAGGCATGTGCTACCACACCCAGCACTACCATTGCCGCTTCCACAGCTGCTACCGTCTCCTCCTCCTCCCCCTCTTCTTCCTTTTTAAGATTTATTTTATATGTGTGAGTACATTGTCACTGTCTTCAGACCTACTACAAGAGGACTTCAGACCCCATTACAGGTGGTTGTGAGCCACTATGTGGTCGCTGGGAATTGAACTCAGGACCTCCGGAAGAGCGGTCAGTGCTTCTTAACTGCTGAGCCATCTCTCCAGCCCACCATTAGCATTCTTAACGTCAGTCCTGGTGTATATAAAATGGTGACAGACCCACCTCATAGAGACTGAGGTTACCTTATCCAGAAAGGTCCAGGCATTCAGCAAATGCTGGTTCCTTGCTCCTTATTTGTGAGGTGGGCTCAGCAAGATGACCAGGCTAGACAGCTGCAGAGGAGTTAGCATATCCTTCTTTGGGACAACGAGTTGTTCATAGGTTTCTCCTGAGCTATAGGCCCTCTTACTGCCAACTGGACCAGAAGAACTTGGCCTTACCATGACAGTGCCTCCCTCAACTCTGTCATGTCCTTTTCCTGTTAGAATCTCTGTCAGGCCCTGTTGTTTGGATGATCCTGGAGCCACGTGTCACCCTCTGACCTGCCCCAACTTGATAACAACGCTTCCTCAAAAGGGTTAATGTAACAGTTATCTAGAGAGAGCTTGAAAACTGTACCTGATTGAATCCTTCAGAAAATGATGTTTTAAAAATTTGTATACCCGTATATGTGCATAAAACCTTAAATAAGGGACCAATCACATCTGATTTCTCAGAACCTTTATAGAGCATGATTCTTCTGGCTGCCTGGTACCTTTTGTGTTCTTGGTACTGGCCACTTCTGTTCCTGGCCAGCTTAGTCTCTGAGCCAGGCAGGTGGAGGGACACCTGACTTGTGTCAGAGTGGTCACAAAGGGAGCTGAGTCCTTAACTCAGTCTCTTGCTGTATGGGTCATGACTTAGTGCTGCAAACCTGACTGGGGCAATGCAGGAATGAGGAAAGGACAGACACACGGACTCTCTGACGGAGTATACCTAGGCAATCTGGGAACTCAGGGTGTCTTAGGGTTTCTACTGATGTGATGAAACACCATGACCAAGATAACGTGGGTGGGAAGGGTTATCTGGCTTACATATTGCAGTTCATTGAGAGAAGCCAGGCAGGAACTCCAACAGGGCAAGAACCTAGAAGCAGGAGCTGATGTAGGGGCCACAGAGGTGTGCTGTTTACTGTTTTACCCCTACCCATGGTTTGCTCAGCCTGCTTTCTTATAGATCCTAGGACCACTCGCCCAGGGATGACACAATCCACAGTGGGCTGTGCCCTCCACCATTGATCACTAGTTAAGAAAGTCCTGAACAGCATTGCCTACAGCCTTGTCTTATGGAAGCATATTCTCATTGGAGGCTCCCTCCTCTGATGAGTCTAGCTGTGTCAAGCACCAAATAGCCATACCAAGGGCTCTCTGTAGGGCAGCAGTCTCACGCTGCAGTCATCTGCAAGGCTGAAGGTGTAGTTGGTGGTCTCTGTACTCACTGATCAATGGTAAACACTGTACTTGGACCAGAAGAAGATTTTGCTGTTTCTGTGGGTCTCAGGCCTTGGGGTCCTTGATATGGCTATGCCCATGTCAACAATACACATTTACTGAGGACTCCACATACAGCTCCATATTCTGCTCAGTGACCTGCTGGTTTCAGAGGCGCAGGCACTGCCTGTGGGTGCTTTACTGTATGTGTCACTGCAGCGTCTCTTGCCCCTTGTCTCAGAAACAACTCGACACTTAGCCCAGGAACTGAGGTAGCTCTAAGTGGAATGAATGGTCCTGAGGAGACTAGACAATGCCATGACTGCCATGTGTACACGGGCTGCCATACCATGTACAGGCTTGTAGCCCCAGGAGGTGGCATGGCCAGTGTCCCCGTGAGCACTTTGCTGGTGGCAGCTCTCATCTTTCTGTTGGTGCCTTGGGAACCAGCCCTCTTCCTGCTCCCCTGAGCTTGTCTTCCTGTGGCAGGCAAGATCTCTGCCTGGGAGGCACTGGGCTCTGTGGCTGTGCTGTGGGGCTTCTGACTTCCATGTCCTCACCTCTCACCCTGGGAAAAGGAGTGAGGCTGATCTGGAGATCCCCTGTCCCCGGCCAATAACCTCAGCTTTGATCCTCCTGTGAAGTGGCTTGTGGTTCCCCTGCCTGCTCTTTTGGCAGGTGTGGAAGGAGTTGTGGCAGACAGCACGAAGCAGTCTTTCTCCCACCCCCATCCTGCACGTGGTATGTTACCTGGTGGGCAGTCAGCTTGAGCTGGTACAGTGAGCCTGGTCCTGCCACTGCCTGGCAGATGGTCACAGTATGCTGTCTGGTGCCTGCCTTTACTGACCTTGGGCACGAAGCTAAAACATGACCGTGTGCTGTTCAGAGGAGACAGTCTGCAAGCACACATTCAGATTTTATTTCCAGTTCTCTGTGCCTGCACACTAGAAGACTGCAGAAAACAAACCAATCCATTTTCCAGATTATCATCTGGCCTCTAGCCCCTAGACCTGGGCAGGATGAGGCAAGTCCTCCAGAGGAGGAGAGCCCGGGTGGGGTAGGCTGTGAGAAGCATGTGAGCCACCCCACCAGTCGCTTTTGATCATGGTGCAAAGGCCACTGGGAGTCGTGGGGGAAAGAGGTCATTAAGAGCCCTAGGCTAGGTGATGTGGCCCCAGGAAACCCAGAATGCACTCCATGGTCTCCTCAGGCACCATGATAGGCTCCTGCCCGGTGTATCTTTTCAGACCCTGACCTTCCCTGTGCTTAGCAGAGTGTGAATGTGCATTTTCAGGTTCCCCCTCCTATGAGCGGCAGGCCTCTGTGACTCTGGCCAGCAGAGGGCAGCAGAACCTCATTTCCTTCCTAGGTCCTAGGGCAGTGGGGACCTGCAGCAAGCGACTTCCTTCTGTGTGTGGAACCCTCGGAGGATGAGTTTCTTTAGGAATCGTTTAGAAGACTGCTATGAAGTCAGAGATGGCAGCCAGTAAGATGTGTGCATCATCGTCTCCATTCTGCTCCCAGGCTTAGCCTGCACACAGAGCAGGGAGTCATGGGAACAAGCTCTAGGAGCAAGCCACAGCATGAGTTGACCTTGGCTGCCGTGTTGTGTTTGTGCTGGCTGCTGAGCTGTGGAGTGCTAGGCTGACATACTGGTGGACAAATCTTGTTGAGATGCCAAATCACGGATGACAGACACGGTCCAGTAACTGTTTCTATGTGTCCCTTCCAGTGACATTCCTTGGGTCCTCGGTTATTAGTTGTGGAGTGTGATGCGGAAGTGATTGTGCGTGGCAGCAGGGAGCCAGCCGGGGCCTGGTTCTGTCCTTCCTGCAGCTTTAGTTTATAAGGTTCCAGGACCTATCAGATTCTCTTTCCAGAGCTTGAACATAGAGGCTGGCCTAAGTTGGTAAGGAAGCAAGGCCGCATCTATGATTGGGACAGGAACATGTTCCAAATAGCATGACAGGCCACTTTCATCAGGCTAAAGCTGCCTGTTTTAAGGCCATATAAACAGTTGAAACAAGCAGTAGCAGAACATGTAGTAGAATAAGTGTGTGGGCTCACCAGCCAACCTCACTGTCTGTGTACCTTCTGTGCTCTGTGGTGGACCATGTTGAGTGCCCACCTCTACCCAGCAGGAATTGCCCTTCTGTGCTGGTGGTCTGGCCCAGAACTCTTATGAGACTTATATCCCTAGGCTCCAGGAGATAGGACCTGGTGTCTAGGGCTCTTGGGGTCCTGGCATGCTCAGTATTGAGGATACTTGGATACGGCTCCTTCTCCCTGTCCTGCTAGAGGCCTGGCCTTAGCTCTGTAAGTATAGAGCCAGCCCTGTAGCAGAGGCTTGATCATTAGGGCCCAGCCTCTCCTTAGAAAAGTAAGGGATAAGCATCAGTAGGGACACCTGACCCTGCCTTGGTGACCTGCTGAGCCTGGTCCAATGTGGGTCCTGTATGTGACATTAACCGTCTACCTGTGTTCACATGGGGCCTACTGCACACTCCCTGGTCTATTCAGAGCCACATGCCCATTTGACTTCAGAACCCACCTGCTCCTTCAGCCTGTGGGTATTGACACTGTACTTCATCTCAGGCCATCTCACCTGACGACAGGTAGCTTCAAGGAGGTGTCATTTCTTCCCAGTGGCCTTTTTTTGGAACCAGAAGACTCAGGAGCTCTTCTGTCATCACAGGTTGTCCCCAGCTATTTCTTATCCCTTCAAGGGAGGGGAATCCTGTCATCAATCCGAAGCTGGGCTAGAGGACAGCTGTAGGTTTTGAGATAAAATTCGTGTGTGTGTGTGTGTGTGTGTGTGTGTGTGTGTGTGTGTGTAGAGGGGGGAACAAGAGGAGGAAAGTCTTGCTTGTGTGTGCTGGATGCAGATGTCACCTTGTGTTAGCAGCTCCTTTCCTGTGACCTTGACCTTTGACCCAGCTGCCTCCCTTTGGATACCCTTGCCCAGTGTATTCCCAAATTTCATAGGGAGGTGCCAATTTTTTAGGGCCTTGGCAACTCCAGGGATATAGGGTTTTCCTGGCCCATGGGTACCCAGATGCCTTCCTGAGCCACTGCCCCTGCACAATGGGGAGGCAGAGAGCAATAGATACTGCATTCAATTCACTCTCCTTTTCTGCAGTCCAGGACTCCAGCTGTGGGTGGAAGGCTCTGCCTGGATTTAGGGTAGTTCCTCCCACCTCATTTAGCCTCATTAGACAATCCCTCACAGATACCTAGCCCTTCCTCCTCTTTACAGTTTAACTGCATGTCTTATTACTAGTCTGTGTGTGCAGTGCGTGTATATGTATGTGCACAAGCCCTTCCTCCTTTTTACAGTTTAACTGCATGTCTTATTACTAGTCTGTGTGTGCAGTGCGTGTATATGTATGTGCACAAGAGTAAGCATCATGTGTTTGGAGGACACACAGCAGTGTGAGAGAGTTGACTGTTGCTGTTTGCTGGTGCAGGGTTCAGACATGGTCAGGTTTGAACAGCCAGCACTAATACTGCCCAAGCTCTCCAGCCCACTTCCCTTTTTTCTGAAACCCATTCTCACCCTGGTACACACTGACTGACCTTGAACTCACTGCAGTCTTCTTGCCCCGGCTCTTTCAGTGCTGCTTATCTGAGCTATTTTGTCACAGTACTAGAGGGCTGACCAACACAGAATGCTTGCCCCTCTCCCTCCACGCTGTGACTACTGAGCATCCCGGGAGGACTTCTGGTTACATCTCCATCTCTCTCTGGTGCTGGGAAATCCTGATGCAGGGCTGAGGTTACTGCTGTTCTCACCTGTCCCGTCTCTGTCCAGTAGTCTTGCTTTCAGCCTGGTCCATGGTGATTGGTTTAGGTCTCATTTTGTTGCAAATTTTATTTTAAACATTTTGCTCATCCTTAAGAGTAAGCTGTAGATGGGAGTCAATGTTATGCATTTGGGCCTGGCCTGCCCTGGGCCCAGTAATCCTGGTACCCGTTGTTCCAAGTTCCAGTTCTCTGGTAAGGAAGCTGGAGCTGAAATGCCCTGCCCCCAGAACAGCAGTTGGTACTGTCATGTCTCAGAAAGACTTGCTGGGCTCTGTCTCCTTCCTTCATAGGATAAGGGTTGCAGCTGATGCCGTGACAGCTGGTAGCCAGGGAGAGGCCTGGAAGCAGCAACACCTCCAAGCTCTGTTGTCCCCAGCATAGCTGGGACTGAGCTGCTGTTCTGTCACAGTGGCTCCCATGATGTCCCCCCCTGTTTGGGCAGCAGCCACAGCTCATTCTGTGTATGCATTCTAGCCAGCACAGGCCTGCTGACGTCACAGACATCTCTGCCCTCATCCTGGAGGCTCCCATGTCTTCTGGTTGCTGCCTGTTTCTAGACCTGTCTCTACCCACAGGAAGTAGCCGTCAGCCTGAGCAGGGTCCAGTGAAGCAAGGGTGACCATCAGTGCCAAGGGCAGCAGGGTCCTAGGCTGTGTCAGGCCTCAGCTTCTGCATGACCTCAGCATTCCAAACCCTTTGCATCTACAAGAACAGCCTGTTCGGTTCTGTTTCTCCGGAGCGACGGAGGGCTGAAAAGGTCACATTCTAGCTAGCGTTCTCAGTAGCCCGCTCCAACATCCTTCCTTGTGTGCAGTGCTAGGCATGTGATTGCTAGGGCCAGTCTCCACTGACCTCGATGTTATTTTTACTTTGGAGTAATTGCAGAATTACCAAAAGTTGAAAGAATCATCTAGAGAGAATTACTTCCTGTTCCCTGGGATGTCTTCCCACTGGGCACTTCTGTGTGAGCTTCCCTCCCCCGTTGGTGCTGTCTTGGCCCTTTTTTTTTTTTTTTAATAAGTTTCCATGCACCTCAGAAAACCCCCAAGTCCCTCCCCAGCCTGATATCCCACATGTAGGCCTGTTGTCACCTCACTTGAGGTTTGACATTGCTTCTAGTCCTGTGACACCTGCCTAGGTCTGGTGCACTGGAGTGCAGTGATGCGCATTGGATGCTCCATCTGCCAGGCCAGCTGGAAGAGTAGCTACCGAGCCCTGGGCCCTCCTACCCCAGCCCAGCCCAAGGCATGCAGCCCCGGCCTTTCTTCTAGGGAAAATGAACAGGTAGACTTAGGGTGGAGAGCGGGAGGCAGTGCAGGCCCAGGCTGGAAGCATGGGTACCAGACCCCAGCACCTTGACCCTAGCTATGGGAGAAACTGAGTCACCAGCCGCCGAGGCTTTGTCCCCGTCCCCTCAACAGAGGCTGAAGTAGCTTACCAGGTTTTCCAGCTTCTCCTAACAGAACTTGCTTCTGCCTTGTTTATTCTTAGACACACAGGTTCTCCATCGTACAGTCCAGGAACATCTACATGTGTGAGACGGCAGGAGGCCGTGCTTCCTACACATGTTCTTGGGAACTAAAACCATGTTCTCTCTTCTCTGTGGTCAGGCCTGGGAAAGGCAGTTAAGGCCAAGGGCATGGGCCTTCCTTGTGTTGTTCTGGGACAGAGTAGCAGCAGGGAAAGATTTCAATGACCCGATCCCCACCCTCCATCCCACCAAAACTGCAACCCAGGTGCCCGAGGCCCAGTAACCAGTAGGGGCTCCTCCTTCTGCCTCATGTTCTCAGTTCCACACTTAGTCCTTCTCATTCACTATGGGCAGGGCTGCTGCTCTGGCTGCGCAGTGTCCCTAGATGGCTCCAGCTGCCTTAGACTGGGCTCAGATCATCCTTAGAGAGAGGCGGCCCAACTAACATTGTCCAGGCCCCTCAGAGCCAGCCCATCAATGCTGGCTGTCCTTTCTGCTCACATAGCCCGGTTGTCTATGCCCCAGTCAGTCAACTTCTGGTCACTAGGATAGGTCCGACTGACGTTAACACAGAGTGCAGCAGTGAGCCTCGGTTTTCTCCTTTGAAAAGTGGGGCCGTGTCCTCTGGCTCCTGGTGCAGATATATCTCCACTTGTGTTTTTCAATGTCCCCAGACAAGTGCACAGTCAGCCGCCAAGAGCCCCTCTGCCTGCAGTGGTGACCAGCAGGGGCTGGCAGTCTATTCAAGGCCTCTCCTTGGCCAGCGTCTAAGAAGGTGGACTGGACTCCAGCTGTAGTACTGCAGACTCGGTGGCTTCAGGGAGTACTGTTGCCGTGGTTTTGGAGAATGGTGTCACAGTTGTGACAGGGAGGGCATGGGTGTCCTGGTCCTCCTTGCCTGGCACATGGTGTTCCCCCACCCCCCACCCCACCCCCATGGTCTTCCATTTGAGTACACCTGTCTCCTGGTCTTCATCTAAGGAAAAGTCAAATCAGGGCCACCTCGATGGTCTCATTTCATATGTAAAGGGGGCCTCGCTGTATTTAGAACACTCGTGCCTTCAAAAGTTTGATTTTTTTCATTTTCATTTTATCTATATTAGTATTTTGTCTGCAAGTATGTAAGTGCACCCTACCCTGTCTGTGCAGTGCCTGTGGAAATCAGAGGAAGGTCTTGGTTCCCCTAACACGAGTTACATACATATGGTCGTGAACTGCCGTGCAGTAGCTGGGAACTGAACCCAGGTTCTGTGTGAGAACAAGTGCTCTTTACCACTGAGCCACCTCTCCGGCCCCACGACCTGTGTCTGTGATAAAGCAACCTGGCTAAGCAACGTAAGGGAGAAAGGGTTTGCGTGGCTTACAATTCCAGGTTATAGTCCCATCAGTTCAGGGACATAGAGCCCACAGGAACTTGAAGCAGCTGGTCAGATTATCTCCACCGTCAGAGCAGAGAGTGATGGAGTAACATCAGCATCCTACTGCTGAGCTTGCCCTCTGCATCCCTTCCGTCCAGAGCTTAGCCCTGCAACGGTGCTGCCCATATTCAGGGTGGGTCTTCCAACCTCAACACAATTAAGAATGTCCCTTATCGGCCAACATACCAATTATGCCAAGTCAGCAACCAGAACTCACCATCGAACCATCTCTCCAAAGAATCCTTTTCCTTTTGAGACTCACTGTGTAGCCCAGGCTGGCCTCAAACTTAAGGCTGTTCTCTTCCCTCAGCCTTCTGAGTGCTAGGATTATAAAAGGCATGAGCTTCCATGTCTGGCTGCCTGCCATTCCATTCTAAAGAACCAAGAGTTAGCACTGCGGCACTGGAACACAGTTCAGCCATTACAGTAGGGATATGCCAATCAGAACACCATAGCAGGTTATTTGAGGCCAGGAGCAAAAGGAAGAGAAGCAAAACCAGGCAGGGGAAGCTACCACCAGAAGATTGGAGATGCGGGGCTGTGGGCTTGAGCTGCAGGGATGGGAGCTATCTTGAGGACATGCACTTTGTTTTCATGCTTCGGTCCTAAGGCTGGCACAGAAGGTGACGGTATGTCGTGCCCAGGACCTGGTGTTGGCGCTGTGGCATCCTTACATTCCCCAAATACACTGGGGTCCAGCTGAGCTTGGAGAACCTGACAGTGTTGTAATAGCACAGGGACCCTCTGCTGCATGAGCCTGAGGCTGTTCATCACCTGAGGCTTGTCATCGACCTTAGCCTCTGCAGGGATGGGAAGACCCCAGGCCGCACAGACACTGACCTCATTACTCCTGTGCTCTCTCCTCAGGTGCAGAGCCAAAGGCCATTTTGCCTAAGAAGGAAAAGCTGAAGCTTCGCCATGAGCGATGGTTACAGAGTAAGTCACATCCTTATCTTGTGAGTTAGCGCTTCTGCCCTTCTCAATCCGATGCCTGTGCCGCCTGGATGGACTTGCACCCCGTGGAGGTTGCTCAGGTGCTTGTCCTCTCAGACCTGATGGGATCTGGGAGGTGCTCACTAGGAAGCATTAGAAGTAGCATCAGTGGCTGCCTTTGTGAGTCGGCAGCAGCGGGGCAGCATGAGGCGATCTGTCTCTGAGTGGGTGTAGACCGGTGTGCCTCCTGCAACCCCCATGCTTCCTCCTCTGTACAAAGCCATCCTGAAAGTTGTTCTCTGTCCCTTGGGGTAAAAGTGGTCTGTCTGGGGCTTCATGATGAAAGCTTTAACTGCAGGGATAACCTGTACATTTGTGGGGTCAGAGCCTCATGCATAGGTGAGGCCTGTCTGCTGTTCTTCCAGGTCTGTGTGAGCTTGGCTACTGTCATTTGATGATAGAGTTCATATGGTCCAGGCTAGCCTAGCTCTGTGGGTAGCCAAGCCTGACTGACCTTGAGCTCCTGCTGTTTGGGCCTCTGTCCTACAGCTGTGGGATGGCAGGAGCAAGACAGTTCGCCCACCCGCCTGCCCTCCCTCCCGCCCTGGGAGGCTGAGGTTGAGTCTGGTCTCCGTCTCCAGCCGAGCAGATGGAGCAGCTCTCCCTCACTCCCTTCCTGGAGTAGGTAGTCATTTTCCACAAAGCTGATTATGTGTGACGTTTCCCAAGCATTTTCTGTGTTTACTTGAAAATCACAAAGATTGCTTTATAATTTTTCTCTTAGCTGTTATCTTTCTTTTTAGTGTTTCTGCCAACTCTGGGAGTTAATTCGGAACAGTTTCATCTTTATGTTCTTACATGTTTAAATATGGTTTACCTTATTTTTTTTTTTCTTGAAAATAAGGTAGTTTTTCTTGAAAAATTTTTCTTCAAAACTTTAAATAAAGGGGTGTTTTGGAAGCAGTATTTCTAGAAATTGATCAGTCTCCTCAACAATTACTAGTTTTATATTTTGTTGCTTTTTTTTTTTAAGAAGTTGGCTGGCTGCTCTGGTCACTTTTCCACAATTCCCAGCAAAAGGAAAAGGAATTGTGCTGTCTGTGGGGCAGGAGACACTGAGGCTTTGGCGTGGGTCCTGGCCGCGTCTGAGGTGTGCCTCTTTGGTGTGGAAGTTTTTGTTCCTGGTGGATGGTTTCTTCTAAAGTAGTTTGATTTCATTAGCTCTCAGACTTTATCAGCAAAAGGCTGTGTTGCCCCTTCCCTGCCTCTGCCCCCCACCCGCCCGACCCTCCTCTGGTACTAGGGATTGAACCTAGGGTCTTTTCATATGCTAGACAGTCGCTCTACCACTGAGTTACATCTCCAGCCCTGCTTTCTCATTTATATCCCTTTTGTGTGTGTGTGTGTGTGTGTGTGTATGAGTGGCCCACATGCCTGCAGAGGTCAAAGGAAGTCATCAGTTCTCCTGGGACTGGAGTTATAACCAGCTATGAGCCACCATGTGCGGGTTGAGAACTGACCCCTAGTCCTCGGGAAGGACTGTTATCTGCTGAGCGTGTGGTCATTTCTGTGTTCCACCATTTCTGATTACATTGGTTAAGAAGCTTCATTGATTTAGTGCACAAACCTAGAATGCTAATCAGTAGTCCTGCCTGCTTCTCCTCTGCATTATTAACGTCCACCGATCCCCACCGCCCACCCCCCACCCCGGCATGGTTTTCTTTTAGATTTGGTTAAAGTAGCTAGACTGTGTCCGTGTTTGCCTCTGAGTACAATGTTAGCTGTGTCTTGAGCTAAGTTTCCTCCTCTGTCACAGCCATTCCTTGGTTTATTCCTGTCCACCCATCGGTGCTTTCTTAGTGCATTTTTTTTCTTTCTTTTTTTTTTTTTCCGAGACAGGGTTTCTCTGTATAGCCCTGGCTGTCCTGGAACTCACTTTGCAGACCAGGCTGGCCTCGAACTCAGAAATCCACCTGTCTCTGCCTCCCAAGTGCTGGGATTAAAGGCGTGCGCCACCACCGCCTGGCTTCTTAGTGCATTTTGAGGCAAGTTGCGGGCATTCATATACCTGCTGGCAAATAGGCTGGCTAGTGCCGAGCTTGTCTGTGATCCCCTCTGTTCTCTTGTGAAGAGGATGTTTACCTGGCATCATCAGTGACTTCTGACAGCTGCGTGTGCCACCTGCCTGCCCGTGGCGGAGGTGTCACGTCTGGTGGGCCTGTGGTTGCATTGGTACTTTGTCTCCTGAGAGTGCCTCCCTGCCAGGCTGCCCTGTCTCCTGTTGGTGGATGTCTGCCCTTCCATCTTGTCTGTGGTCAGTAAGGCTGACCAGCATTTGCTCTAGGGTCTCTGCAGACATGTTTTTATTCCTCTTACATAAATACTTAGGAATGGAATGCTGGGTCATAGGGCAGGTGTATGTTTAGTTTTGTAAGCACTGCCAGACATTCTTCTGAAACCGTGGTTCACGTGTCCCCCTTCTTCATCAGGAGAGTCATGGTGGCCCTGCAGCCGTTCGTACAGTTGATGGTGCGTCCTCTGTCATGTATCTGGTGACCTGGGCTGCTGGTCTGTGATCTGTGAAAGAGCATCTGCACCTCATCTTCAGTGAGGGTCATTCTTCTTCAGGTGCTCTGTGGTTTGTTTTGTTTTGGTTTGTTTTTTTGGTTTTTTGAGACAGGGTTTCTCTGTGTAGCCCTGCCTGTCCTGGAACTCACTTTGTAGACCAGGCTGGCCTCGAAATCAGAAATCGGCCTGCCTCTGCCTCCCAAGTGCTGGGATTAAAGGCGTGCCCCACTACGCCTGGCTGCTCTGTGTTTTTATTACTGAGCTTGGGGACTCTCTGAGTGTTGGGGACCTGCTGGCCCTGGTCAGCTGTGTGTGCTGTATTCCTTGCAGACTGTCTTGCCTATTCATTTTCTTAACTTTTTTTTTTTAAGCTTCAGGAGTTTAATTATTAAAAATCTTCCCTGTATATTTTCCCCCATATGGTTACAGTGTATCTTGGTTCCCCCATATGGTACAGTGTGTCTTGGTCCCCCCATATGGTACAGTGTGTCTTGGTTCCCCCATATGGTACAGTGTGTCTTGGTTTAAGAAGATGATACTTAGGTTGATCTCTGTGAGTCTGAGGTAGCCTAGTCTACATAGTGAGTTCCAAGACAGCCAGAGCTAGAATAGACTCTGCTTTAGACAGACAGACAGACAGACAGACAGACAGACAGACAGACAGACAGAGCACACGGAATCCCAAGTCATGAAGATGTTTTTCTGTTTCCTTCTGAAAGTGTCACAGCCTGGCTTGTCCTTAGGCTGTGGTCCATCCTGAGCTGGCACCTGTCTGCTGCGAGTTGCGGGGTGGTCCTGCCACAGTTTGGTACAGATAGTTTTCCTCTTTGGATTGTCCTTTTGAAAGTCACATGGCTTCACTCCATCCATGCTTGTGCTGTGGCCCATGACTCTGTTGTCAACAAGTGGGACAGGCATAGAAGGCCTCCTCTGCTCCTTCATCCTAGCTTGCTCTGGGCATTTTTGGTTCTCAGCACATCATCTGATTTCACTGATGTCATTCTCCTTAAAGACAACAGAAGCTGAAAGAGTGAGAGGGATTATGATTGTGGCCGCACAGAGTATAGTCCAGCTTCAGGAGGGTGGGCTACTGACACTGAATCAAGTCAAGGGCCTCTCATTATTGGTCAGGTTTTTTTAATTACTGTTATCTTAATATCTCTCTCTCTTTCTCTCTCTCACCCCCCCAACCCTGTGTGTGTGTGTGTGTGTGTGTGTGTGTGTCTTGGTATGTTGTGTTTTGTACATATTTGCTTCTAAAAGTTTTTAAAAAGTACCAGTGATTATCTTATTTTTTTAGTAAGAGCCTGTGTCTTGTGATCTGGCCCAGGACATGTCTCAAGTCTGGTAGCCATACTGGATTCTCTAGTACCTTCAACAGTGTGTCTCTTCCGTGGCTATGGAGCCTGTTGATCGTTTGCCACTGTCCCAAGCTATACCTTTTCCTGCCCCCTCTCCATCTTGCTCCACTTTGCCTCCCCAGTGTCAGATTCCTCGGAAAGTGCTCCCCCGTCCCTGGAGTATCATGTTCTGAGTATGAAGGCTCTTTAAAAGTTTGCGTGGACCAGGTGCCCTCCGGGACTGTGCTCTACAGCATCTATAGGTCAGTCCCCGTAAAGTGCTTTCTGACGCTTGATGTACCCTACTGATGGAGGCAACTCAGAAGTTGCATTTGACAGCATTTGACGGCTGCGGTTTTCTTTTCCTGGATTCCAGTGGTGTCGTGTGGCTTTACTGTTTTGGCTTTTTGTGGTTCTCTACTTATTTAGAGTGTCTAACTCAAGTAGTTCATCCTCGGGTGCAGGGAGCGGAGGACAGCCACAAGTGTGGCCACCTCTCGTCTCTGTCTGGTGCTCTGCCCCAGGCTCCATTGTTCCAGTGTTAGTAGATTTGCTCTCTTGCTCATTCTGTTTGAATAGTGTTTCCTTCACGTTGAGATTTGTATGGTTTTGAGGCAGGGTCTTCAGGACCCTGGACTGTCCGGGTGACCTTGAATTGTTATCCTCCTGTCCCTAATATTTGAGGGTTTCTGTTTTTGTCTGGGTTGTTTGCTTAAGAAAGCATTTAGATTTCCCAGCTTGGTTAAAAGTCTCGTGTTGCATTGTGGGTTAGGGATTGGGGCTGGGCACATCTCTTGACCCTGTCCACTCCCCTGCTGGCTTCTGCTTGCTGTCTTTGCCTCCCTGGTAGCAGTGAGCTGTCAGACGGGAGTGCCAGGATGTGGTCAGTGCTATCTTGTTGAGCTCAGTAGAAATGAGCTATTTATTATCTTGGATCTGTTTATGGTTTCACTGTAACTTTATCGTGGGTAGATAGTGAGCTTTACCACATCTCTTCTGGCACATCTAGTGACCAAGTTTTTCCCCTTTTAGCCAGTGCTGCCACCAGTCCTGGTGGGTTACAACAACTTCCAGATCCCAGAGTACCCTTGCACACCCTGGGTCACCCTGTTTGGACATCTTTGATTTGGATTTGCTTGTGTGAGTTTGGGCTGCATGTCTCCCTCAGCCTCGCTGTCCTTCCTCTGGGTCTGTCAACCTGTATGTGTGAGGGAGTGGCCCCTCAGCCCTTCTTTCTGCCAGGGAAGTTCGCCCCTCTCCCCTCTGCGGCTGGTCTTGATGAGGCGCCAAGTGACTTGTTTGCTCTGTTCCACCTAGACTGAAAACCCCCACCAAATTGTCACCTTATAAATCATAGTCTGCTGAGCTGCATGGGGCAGAGGCCTTGGAGGGCTGACTCTGCCTCAGCGTGAAGTGTTGGACCCTGACGTATTGGCCCTGCCTGGGGTGGTCAGGCCTTTCTGACCTGTCCTGTGAGGCGTCTTCCCAGATGTAGAGGGTGGCAGAGTTGGCTGTGTCTTGCTGAGGGGGAAGCTGCGGGTTGCCTCACCCCCTCTGCTAGGGTTACCCCATGTTTGAAGTATCTGAATAAAGTTCCTTCTGTGGCTCTGTACCCAGAGAAAGTCGGGGTTTTATCCCAGAACTGCATACACCCCACAGCCACATTCAGGCAGACAGCAAGGTTAAGTATTTGTTACATTAGCAATTTGGAATTGAGTCCACCTTTTGAAGAACATTAAATCCCAAGACTGTGCCCCACAGTGAACTTTCTCTTACATTCATGCTGTGCATGTGACCTGGCCACCCACCCTGCTTCCTGCCGTCCCCAGTGGCTGATAGTTCCACCCTATGGGACCACTCTCCCCCTCTTGATGTCTCAGAGAGGTGCTGCATGGTTCTAGATTGCCCAAGATAAAGGACACCGTGGCTTCTCAGTAAGTTACCAGTGAAGCCCAGGGCCTGCATCTACCCACTGTCCCTATGCCAGCCTCACTGTGCAGCCCAGGCCCTGCACTGCACCCCTTATAGAGGAGTCAGGCCTCTGTTCTGCAGCTCCCAGCTCATAGTCAGCCCTGTAATTAAATTGTGCCTCTGTGATTAAGGAGAAAAAAATAACTCCGAGCTGGCCCACCCCCCAACTCTTTAGGGGCACAAAGCAGGTGACAGCGGGGTAACAAAGAACACTTGTGCCCTGTAGGAGCGAGCAGGCCTCAGAGTACACACAGCTTAGTGGGTGCCTTGGCATTGGTGGCCCCCAAGGGGACGGGGAATGGGGTTTAATTGCCATATACGCCCATCTTTCCCTCAGAAATTGAAGCCATAAAGCTGGCAGAGCAGAAGCTCAGGGAAGAACGAAAGCGCAAGGCCATGGTGGTGGTAGGAGACCTGCACCCCCTGAGGGATGCCCTACCTGAGCTGCAGGAACTGGAGGCCGGCCGCCAGCAGCAGCAAGCCAGACGGTGAGTGTTGGGCACCGGGCATCTCTTACAGAGCTGGCCTGGATCACCATAGCCCTGGATTCAGAGGGGAGGAGAGGGGTTGATAGTGGTCTCTGAAGTCTCCTATCCGCTAAAGGTGAGGGAGTCAATGCTCAAGCCACACGTGGCTCAGAGAGCCTCTCCCTTGCCCTGAGCCCTTGGATGTAGTGTTGTGGAAGCAGCCCCAGGCCTACCCCTGGTGGAAGCCTGCCTGGCTCACCAGTGTGTGCTCCCTCATGCCTTCCTCCCTCTGACTGGCCTCAGTTTCCATACTGTGCACCTGACCTTCCTGCTCCCCTTGCAGACAGCTCTGACATCCCTTGAACCATCACCTGATATCTGCCTGGGTTCCTCCCTCCCCTAAGCCCCACTGATGGTGAGCCTCTGTATGTGGGCACACTGCATGGAGACCTCAGGGAGAAGGCTGGAGCCCACAGAGCCCTAAACTCGCCTGTCCTTGTTCAGTGAAAGGATGAGGCGTGGGTGCAGGCTCAACAGTGCAGAGCTGCCCTGGGGGCCAGCTGGAGAGAGGGGCTTCAGGACTCTGCTCTCAAAACTCTTGGCTTTGTCGTTTCTGTTTTCTGGGATTTGGGTTTTGGGCTTTGGAGGGTGGTGGTGGTGAGGGTTGACAAAGTCTCACTATCCACACTGGTGTGTAATTAATTGTGTGCCTCAGACTAACCTTGAACTTAATACAGTCCTCCTGCCTCAGCCTCCCAAGTGTTGGGATTGCAGGTGTGAGCCACCACAGGAGGCTTATTACTTCTTATTTTGCCTTAAAAAAAAATGTTTCTCCCAGTGAGTTCTTCTGAGTATGAAGCAAAGGTTCCATGCACTTGTCTGTGAGCCCTCACCCTTGTCGTGGGGCAGGTGGGTGCATTGCTGAGATGGCCAAGGGCTGAGTTCTTAAGATGGGGTACCCATTCCGCTCAGGCCAGACATGGCCTGACACAGGGTCAAGACTCAGCAGCTGAGCAGGGCCAGCGATGCAGATTCCATTCCTGTTCTTAAGCAAAAAATGTGACCCTGGTCAAGGATCCCAAGGAGCCCTTCCTCTGTACAGTTCTCTTCTGAGACATGTGCTTTGGGCTCCCAGACCCCGGAGAGCCACGCAAGCAGCCTGCTCTACCAGCCCAGAGAGGAGTGTGCTGGGCCGTGAGCCTCCCAGGATTGCTTCAGCTGTAACAGGAGGAAGAAGCTCTCATCTTACCCCAGCCCTGGCTGCTTCCTCACATGTACCCGGTGCTTTGCCGCCCTCTGCTTCAGAACAGCTTTAGAAGCTAAGCATGGTGGCTTGTGCCGTAATCTCAGCCCTTGCTCGAGTGGTTGAGGCAGGAAAATTGCTCCAGATGTGAGGCTAGCCTGCAAGACAGCACGGGACCCTGACTCAGAGTCAATACCATAAGGAGCAATACCAGAAGCAGTTTACATTTACACAAGAGTGCCCGACAGTTAACATCTAAGTTAGCATCGTGGTTTGTCGTCACAGTGAGCCAGGATTGAGCCATGTGTAGTCTCACATCTAAAGCAGTGGTCAGGGGACTGAGGAGACATCTCAGGCTGTGAAGTTCCCACTGTGCATGTCACCTCACCTGAGTTTGGATCTTCAGCACCCATGTAAAAAGCTGGATGTAGTATCTATAACCCCAGTGCCTTGTGGGCGGAGGCAGCAACATTCCTGGCGCTCATTGGCCGGCCAGCCTAGCCAAATTGATGAGCTTCAAGTAAAATAAGGTAGATGGATTGAGGAAGACACCTGAGGTTGACCTCTGGCCTTCATATACACGTGTGTGTGCACGCACACACAGATTATATATATATGAACATACCTGTTTACACACACATCATAAAATGAAATAGTTAATTAACAGGAAGAAACTTAAAGTGTGGTTCTCCTGTTTCCTCAGGCTCCTTCTGGCTGTGAGCTTTTCAGACTGAGACAGGCATTTTGGGGGGTGAGTGGGGTGGGTGTTTTGTTTTGTTTTGTTTTTGTCTTGTTTGAGATAGCCTGGGTCAATAACTGGGGAAGAGTCAAAACTCCTGTTCAACAGAACCCCCAGATTCTGCAGACCCTGCCTCTGAGGAGAGGTAGCTGAGCTCCTCACCCTGGGCCTGGAATGACCACTTTCTTCCCAGAGGCACAGAGTGGAAGGGGACGAAGCCTCTCCCAGTGAGAATCCTGGGAAACCCCTCTGCCAGGCAATCCAGTGACAAACCACCCTTGGTTTAGGTGCCCGTGGGCCCGTGAGCGTCTGCTCTATGCAATGGGCTATATCATCCAGTGCTACTTTATTTATTGCTGAAATTGTTCCAGCAGTGGCCACTATCATTTCTTTCAACAGCTTCCAGATGGCTCTGTTCTGCCCGTCTGTGGAGTGGGTGTGTCTGAGCATTTTCTCACTTTCTGATGTCAGCAGATGCTGAAAGCTCACCTTGGGCATCTTCTGCCTGGTCCTGGTACTGGTCGGTTCTCCTTGCTCCTTGCCTTGGAGAATGACGCCAGGCAGCAGGATCTGAAGCTGGAGTGTTGGTCACTCCAGAGTCTTACTTCTAATAGAGCAGGTGCTCTGGTCCAAGTGCCGACCCGTGCATGCGTACTTGGAGTTAGAAGACACTGGAAGCTGTGTGCGTGCACCAGAGACAGCTCACTCCACTCTGGTGATCCTAGGATTCGGAGGTCTCAGAGAGAGCTGTGACATCATGGTCATGGTTTGTATGGGAAAGGAAAGGAAACCCATGGCAGAGCATGGCGAGTCTCAGAGGCTGCAGACAGATGAGAGGGGAGGCTCACCCAGCACTGAGGGCTGCAGTGGGGATGTTCCCCATGCCGGGGACTGCCTTTGGATGTCTCTCCATACCTTCACCTTACCAGCCTCTTGGTTACCTAATGCTGTTCTGGCCCTTGGGGTCCAGGCCCCAGGTATCTCTTTACTGTGTTAAACTGGCCTTGTCCTGGGCACTGCTTTTCAAAGTGGGAAGGAAGGTGCTATATCCAGATGCCTGCACAGGGTTCAGCTAGTTTCTGCCCATCCCTGTTCATGTCCTAGGCTCAGAGGGATATGAAATAGGACAGTCCTTTAACCCCTTCTCATTACCTGGTCCGCTGTAAGTCCATGGTGTGGCCTAACATTGTTGAATGACAGCATGGCCCGCGGGCATTCACAGTACTCACTGGAGCTAGGCTGGGCTGCGTTCTACAGAATTCCTGACGTAGACTGAGGTAGACCATGTTGTCTGTCTCCATATAACTTACTTGTGAGAGAGAAAATTCTCTACAAGTCAGGTGTGACACATGCCTTTGATTCCAGCACTTGGAGGCAGAGACAGGCTGAACTATGAGTTCAAAGCGAACCCAAGTTGGCTGTATACCAATATACAGAGCAAGTTTTAGGACATCCAGAGCTATGCAGAGAACCCCTGTCTTCAAAACCAAAACCAAAAAGAAATTCTCCAGGACAGGGCTCGTGCTTTCCATTCATGGCTCCTTTGCACCTGAGAAAGGGGTATTTGGATTTTGGTTTGGTTTGTTTGTTTGTTTGTTTGTTCTTGGTTTTGGTTTTTTCAAGACGGGGTCTCAATATATGGCTCTGATCACTATGTAGACCAGGCTGGTCTCAGACTCACAGAGGTCTGTCTGCCTCTGCCTCTGCTCCCAAGTGCTGACATTAAAGGCGTGCTGTGCCTGGCTGCTGAGGGGGTTTTATGTGACCCCAATTACAGAGGTTTATAAGGTAGCTAAGCAAATCAAACACTAACAGAATAAATCATAAGTAAATTTATCTAAAAAAACAATCCTGTGGGATACACATAATTTTATCCTCATCAAAGATGAAAGCATATTTGCATACTGATGAAATACGCATGCTTGTGTAACATAAAAGAATTCAATCTTGAGCTGAAGAGATGGATCAGTGATTAAGAGTGCTTGCTGCTTCTGCAGAGGTCTGTGGTTCGGTTCCCAGCAGAGTGGCTCACAACCACCTGTAACTCCAGCTCCAGGGATCCAGTGCCCTCTTCTGGCCTGTATGGGTACCTGCACCCACGGCATTCAGTCACAGGCACACATGTACACATAAGTAAAAATAAAAAACAAGTCTTAAGAAAATTGTAAATCCTGGCTTTGTGTTAATAAGGGTGTAGGGCTTCTTTACTATTTTTCAGTTAATCTGCATTTTTATATTAAAATAGTAAGTGCGGAGAATGGCATGTCACATGGTAAACAGTATAGAGGGCAAAATGTGTGGATAGGGCTGTTTCAGAAACTGCTGTAAACTAATTTCTAATTCCAAGCACAGTTTCATTCATTCACTCATTCATTCATTCATTCATTCATTTTTACAAACTGAAGCCAGCAACTCAAACAGCAATCTTTTTTAAAAAAAAGATTTATTTATATGTAAGTATACTGTAGCTGTTTTCAAACAGGGCATCCAATCTCATTACAAATGGTTGTGAGCCATCATGTGGTTGTTGGGATTTGAACTCAGGACCTTCAGAAGAGCAATCAGTGCTCTTAACCGCTGAGCCATCTCTCCAGCCCCTCAAACAGCAATTTTTAAACCAAGAATTCTAAAACCCACAGTACAAAGATACCTTGATCCTGGCGTGAAGGACGATAAGGACACATCACAAGCGTTTGTCTCCACAGTGACACCATTGTGCTTCTCTGGGAGCCAGAAGCTTTGTGCAGGGAGAACGCTGCCATTCCTCCATGTAACTGCCTCGCCTCTGAGCTGAGGGGTCAAGCATGCTGTGCAGTGTCACATGCTGTGCAAAATCAGCACCAACGCTGCAGTAAAGGTGCAGGATGCAGCTCAGGCGAGCTCTGCTGAAGACATCCTGGATGGTTTTGCGTTTGGTTCTGGATTTATTTTTGGCTGTTGTATGTTTGGAAATCTACCGTTTTTAAATTTTTCAGTTATGAAACACCACATGGGGCTGTGCTCTAGGAAGTCCCACCGTCTGCCTGTGGAAGAACTTCACAGAGTCAGGCTGTGTTCTTGCTTCCAGTGTCTGAGTTCAGGATCTCTCTGTGCCCGTGCATAGAGTCCCAAAAGACCTGGGCTGCTGCCACCATACTCAGCAGATCTGAACTGCATTTAGGGAGACTGTCCCATTGTACAGCCAGTGGGCCTGAGAGAGCTCGCTAGCTAGCTCACCTGCGGCAGTGGGCCTCTGCAGGAGGAACTGGATGGAGGCCCTGGCTACTACTGACTGCATAGGTGCTTCTTGTACCGAGGCAGATTCTGGGACCCCTGGAAGGGCCGAGCAAACAGGCCCGAGGTTACCATCCTAACAGACTCAGGGGCAGGAAAGGGTTGCATGCCACCTGGCAGTCCTTCCCCAGGCAGGGACCTGAGGCCAGGGTGTGAGAAGTCACTGAGAAGACACAAGAGCACCGCTCATTCATATTTGAAAAGGAACATGAATAGATCAGGAGTCTAAATTAGGTTTGGCCCAGGACACAGTGGGGCTTTTGGCCCTTCCTCTGGCTGCCTCCCTTTCTGGGCTTCTCTTTGAGCATGACATCTCTGAAATCATCTTGTCATGTGGTGGGTTCTGGGTTCTTCCTCTCTGCCCAGGTCCTGTGCTGCTGGCTGGGGCTGCCTCTCCCTTTCAGATATTGGTCCAGGCTCCCCAGGATATTGTAGGAATGTTCTTGGCATGACCTGCAACCATCAGAATTGACCTTAGGAGATGCTGCCTGGCCCTGAGCCCCAGGCCCTCAGACTAACCCCCCCTCCCCTGAATCAGTCATACCTAGTGCAGTGGCTTGGAGGGCCTGAGAATCTGTCATGACACCCCCCTCTGGTGGTCAGCGGGCACCACCCTCTTGTCCTAGAAGGTCCCTCGGTGCACGCTGGCATCTGGAAGCAGCATGGGTTGGTGCCTGGCACCTAAGGTTGCCCTGGAATGGCAGGTACCACATACCGCTAGTAGTGTAGCTCCCTCTTCTCTCATCAAAAGTGAGAGGACAGCTGGGCGTGGTAGCACACGCCTTTAATACCAGCACTTGGGAGGCAGAGGCAGGCGGATTTCTGAGTTCGAGGCCAGCCTGGTCTACAAAGTGAGTTCCAGGACAGCCAGGGCTACACAGAGAAACCCTGTCTTGAAAAATCAAAAAAAAAAAAAAAGTGAGAGGACAGATGTCAGATGCCTGTGTCTTGTCAGGAAGTGCTCTGTGGCTTTAGAAGCAGGCTCTGCCCTGGCAGTGGAGTTGAGGGTCTAGGGTCTGCCCTGGCAGTGGAGTTGAGGGTCTAGGCTCTGCCCTGGCAGTGGAGTTGAGGGTCTAGGTTCTGCCCTGGCAGTGGAGTTGAGGGTCTAGGCTCTGCCCTGGCAGTGGAGTTGAGGGTCTAGGCTCTGCCCTGGCAGTGGAGTTGAGGGTCTAGGCTCTGCCCTGGCAGTGGAGTTGAGGGTCTAGGNTCTATATCACACTGGAACCTTAGGGAGTGAGACAAGACCCTGGATACTGTGGTTATTAACTCTAGATCTGGTAGCCAGGTGACACAGCTCATCTAGATTCAGTCTCCACAGCCAATGTACAGTGTGGACTCTCGATGCTGTAGACACTAGGGGCCACAGAATAAATTCTCTGGTGAAATGTATCAGACTCACTTGGACTCTCTGTATCCACAGCAGGGTGACCAGCAAGCCCCGGCCAGTGGAGCTCAGCCGAATGAGCACAGCCCAGAGGCAGCAGCTTCTGTGAGTATAGCCCTGCCCCACAGGGCCTTCTTCCTGATATCCTGATCTGCACTACCACCCCCACTGCCAGCCCCCCCCCCACCTCTACCTCCCACCCTCCTCTCTCTCCTAGTTTGGCTTCTGACTACAGGTGGGAGACATTTTTGAGGACCAAAAACTTTGCTGTCCTATAGTTAGGCCTCGGGCGCCTATCTGAAGTTCCTCCATGGAGAGGCGATGCTATCTAGTGTGAGAACTTCCTTTCCCCAGTCTCCAGGGTGGTGGCTGGGATGTGTGATAATCTACGGGTTATACACACAGCCCTGCCCCTCGTCAGTCAGTGGTGTTGCCCTGTTGGCTGCCTGACACTTTTCTCAGATGTGAGCCTGGGCATGAGATTCTTGCCTCTGCTTGAGCTTCTGTCGACTTAGCTCCAGTGCTGTGCTGTCTCCGGGGAGCCTGAGGCAGCCTGGATCTCACCCACGCAGGGTGGTTATTTTGTTTGTATACAACCTCTGTTAGTTTTTGGTGTTGAGTGTTCTGTGTCAATAATGTATAGATTCAGTAAGGTCTTTTTGGTTTTGTTTTTGTTTTGTTTTTTGAGACAGGGTTTCTCTGTATAACCCTGGCTGTCCTGGAACTCACTCTGTAGACCAGGCTGGCCTCGAACTCAGAAATTCGCCTTCCTCTGCCTCCCGAGTGCTGGGATTAAAGGCGTGTGCCACCATGCCTGGCCAGTAAGGTCTTTTTAATGATTACTTTTAATTTTGGAAATCAGTATAGAATTTTATAGCCTAAACTGTCTTCCCAGAACTGGGAATTGTACCCAGACCCCCATACATTCTGGGTTCTACTGCTGAGATATAGCCTATCTCCTGTGTTTGTTTGGTTTTAGGTTTATTATTATTATTATTATTATTATTAGATACTTTCTTCATTTACATTTCAAATGCTATCCCAAAAGTCTTCTATACCCTCCCCCGCCCCCCGCCCTGCTCCCCAACCCACCCTCTCCTGCTTCCTGGTTTTAGGTTTTTGTTTTTTGAGACAGGGTTTCTTTGTGTAGCCATGACTGTCCTAGAACTTTCTCTGTAGACCAGGCTGGCCTCAAACTCACAGAGATCCACTTGCCTCTGCCTCCCGAGTGCTGGGATTAAAGGTGTTCATTTCCACCTGGCTCTTGTTTTTGCTTTTTTGAGATAGGTTCTTACTAAATCTAGTCTTGTAGTTCTTTTGTTTTTTTCGAGACAGGGTTTCTCTGTATAGCCCTGGCTGTCCTGGAACTCACTCTGTAGACCAGGCTGGCCTCGAACTCAGAAATCTGCCTGCCTCTGCCTCCCAGTGCTGGGATTAAAGGCGTGCACCACCACGCCCGGTTTAGTCTTGTAGTTCTTACTCAGTTTAGTCTTGAACTCTCTATGACTGAGTAGGGCAGCAGGTAGAGAAAAAGAGAGAATGAGCCAGGTGTGGGTTTTTGAAACCTCAAACCACCCCCAGTGACATGCCTAATCCAACAAGGCCACACCTCCTAATCCTTCCCAAATAATTCCACTAATTGAGGACCAAACATTCAAATATAGGAGCCTGTGGGACATCTGCCTTCTCTGCTGACTCTCATTGTGTCTTCAGGTTCTCCTGAAGGTAGCCATGCTGAGTTAGAGAAAGGGTAAAGGGTAAGAGGACCTGACAGCCGAGGCACTTGCATATCTGAGAGGCCCCCAAGCTGCCTGTGTCCATAGCTGCCCCATTGCTCACAGCTCTCCAGTGCACACCTATGTTGGGCTCATTTGGGAGGAAGGCACCTCTTACATAAAGCAACTGCCACTGCTCCCTGATCGTCAGCTTGTGCCTTGGCAGCAGCCCCTAGCAAATCCCTCTGAGACCTACTGGTAGGGCGACCCCACGGGTGGTTGGTGTGTGCCCTGGTACTGAACCTCGTGGGTACTTTGGCCTCTGCTGTCTGTTCCTGTTTTAGGTGTCTGGGCTGTCATGTGGATCCTGGGGTTCCTGTTCTCCCCATGCTGACCTCTGCTTTCCTTACTTTCAGTGAGGAAGAAAGGACCCGGTTTCAGAAGCTGCTGGCCAGCCCAGCCTACAGAGCCAGTCCCCTGCTGGCCATCGGGCAGCAGCTGGCACACCAAATGCAGCTGGAAGGTGGCAAACAGCTCTGACCAAGGACAGTGCGTGCCATGAGATCCAGAGGACTCACATGTGGCCGGAGGTGCCGGCAGCTCTTGAATCCGGTCCTGTACCTGCATGGCCACCTAGCCAGCCTTGAGACCTAGGGAAGGCGAGCTAGAGCTGCCAGGAGGACAAATAAAATGACTCAGGGACTGTGGCTTCCATGGCCTGGAGCCCATCTGCGGGTTTACTTCACACTTCGAGACAGCCACTCCTGCTGACCCTGGAACAAGCCCAGGGTCCCCAGCTAGGGGCCAGAGTTGGGGTGGTTGATCTTGTGGGAATCTGCAAGGGCTGCACCAGTGTGAACCTAGAGCCCTGTCAAGTCGCTCGGTCCCTCAGGCCTCAGCACTCCTTCCCAGCTGTTTGGGATCCTGGTCCCAGCAGGGCACTCTGCCAGCCACCTTGCTTCTCACACTGTTTGCCTTCAGCCAAGCCACAGCTTCTTGTGGCTCTGACCTCTCTCAGCCCAGGTTACTGCCCTTCCCTGCCCTGCTGTGAACAGAGAAGCAGATGGTCCTGCCTGGAGGCAGAACAGCCCGGCCCAGGAGCCTTTTGGCTGGGTGGCAAGATAGACCTATGTTAGACACTAGTGAGTTCTCAGAGCAGCACCCACATGCCCCACAGCTCATACGGACCCATGCTCCACCTTACATCTGGACGTGCCTGTGGCACTGCTCACCCCCGACAGTGAGGGGGCCCACATGCTCGTGGCTCCTTGGCCCTGTGAGTGGGGAGCAGGCAGAACAGGTGAGCCCCCTAGGCCTGGTATGGACACCTAGGGCAACTGGTGAATGAAAGTGGGTAAGACTGAATAGCCCTAAACCGGGTGAGACAGAGGCAGGCAGATCTCCAAGTTCAAGGTCAGCCTGGTCTACAGATAGAGTTCTAGGACAGCCAGAGCTACACAGAGAAACCTTGTCTATAATTAATTAATTAAAAAAACAAACAAACAGTGAACCGGCCTGGACACAGACTCAAGTTCCGTTCATCAGAGACCATAGCAGCCGTCTGCTAAGACACTGCAGCTACCTTGCTTGGGGGGAAATAGGCTCTCATTAAGAGAAGCCATGCGTGCCTAAACCCACCTGTGGTGCAAGCGCTGGCTGTCCTGGAACTCACTTTTGTTCAACTCTGGCCTCGAACTCAGAAATCCGCCTACCTCTGCCTCCCAAGTGCTGGGATTAAAGGCATGCGCCACCACCGCCCGGCTTGTGTGAATTAAGATTTCTATGATGCGGCTTCAGGCAGCTCTGGTCTGGCCATGGCGAGCACCTTTTCATTATGCCCCCACTGAGAAACATAGGCCCACCCTTTAGGGTCCTACTTGGGAGAGCATTCCACAGGCTAGCTTCATGTGCAGGTTGGTTACAGCATGTTAGGGGGTCACACCCAACCAAGGGCACTAATGTACAGTGAGCAGGAGAGGAGCCAAGTAGACATCACTGGGACTACCTCAGAATCTGTGCAAAAAGTGGTCTGAGGTGAGTTACATGTCTAAGGCCTGCCCAGTGTCTAGCCTCTGGCCAGCTGCTCAGCTCTGCTCTCCCAAGTAGGATCCTGAGGTGACCTGAGACAAAGCATGTGTTCTCGTGTGGTCGGACACAGGAGGCAGATCCCAAGAAAACGGTCCTCTGCGTGGATGATGGAAGTTTGCTAGATTTGTGTATTTCCTGATCTTTATAGAATAAACATGGTAACACGGTTTCTGTGATGTGACTTTCCTGACTTGAAGGTTACATAGCAAATGAAATGACCATGGGGCACAGCAGTGCTTGGTTCCTCCCTCCACGAGGTGGAGTCTGGCTTCTCTGAACACACCCTCTCAGGACACACCCTGGAAGCCTGAGGGTAGCCAGACAGTAGGGACAGGAGACAGCAGGAGGCAGCCCTGCCACATCCCTGAGGCTAAGTGTTTGCTGAGCTGGCAAGAAGGGCAGCTGTGGGGACCCCAATGTAGCTGGAGCTTGCCTATCCCAGGAGACAGTGGCTCTGTCGGGAGGAAGGGACCAGTGAGGTTATGTCTTTGGGAGCAGGTCGTTGTTTGGTACATTGGAATCCTCTGATTTTCAGTCGCATGAACTGAGTGTTGCTCTGTGGTGTGCTGTCATCACCATGGGGCCACGCCAGCAGGGACAGACCTTTCCCCAGGTATTTCAACAAAGCATACTCAGGACAGGAAGAACAGTCAGTGGCCCTAGAGCATGGGACTCTCAGCTAAGCAATTGTCCCCGTTGAACCTGAACATGGAGTTTCTTCTATCCTAAGCAGGACTGGGCCTGCCAGCCCCATTCTTATTGTGTGTGGTAATTGGGAGGGAGACCATCCTGAGCCCTGGGGATTGGGACTCTTGAGGGACCCCTCAGCTGCCAGTCATGTGACCTCAGTCCCTCCCACCCCCCCTTACATCTCCACTCTGGTGTTCCTAGCTGCCAGCCTGCTAAAACACAACCCCCTGAGCCTGCACAGACCACACAGCTTACCCTTGCTCGCTAGGATAAATTAAAGCTGGCCTTGGATTCAGGTGAACAAACCGTATATCAATGCATGGAGCACCCCACCTGAGTTTTCTCTGCTCCAGCAGGCTTAGACACTTGGAGGAATAGGAGTCTCCCAGGGCTTGGTACTGCTCTGAGAGTTTAGAATCACGTTGGAGTGACCAAACAGAGGGGTGGTGGGAGCCTTTCCAACCAGGTGGCATAATGAAATGGACTGGAGACTGGATGCTCACAGCCCCGCCCCACACTGCTCCTCTCTGCTCTGGTCCCAGGATTTGGGGGTGTGGAGGGGAGAGGAAAATGTGTTTGCTTGAGTGCATGTGCTCAGAATAGTCACGCTAGACTTTGGGCCCTCTGACCTGAACATATTTCTTGTTGAGACAGGTCTTACTATGTAGCCCAGGCTGGCCTCAAACTTGTGGCAAACCTCCTGCCTCAGCTTATCAACTCTTGGAATTGCATGAGTGTCCCACCTGACTCTGTATTCTCAACTACATTTGCAATGACTCCACTTCCAAGTTTGCCCAAACTTCTTGACCCTTCTGAGAGTGTGAAGTTTCTCAGAATGGGAAATTGGTCTTAGCATCTCGGCACCTGGGTTTTTAGCAGTTCTCTCTCTCTCTGAGGTAGGCAGTCCATAGAACCGTACTGGGTTGAGAGGAGAGGTCTTGGGTGAGATGACAGTGGTACTGGAGAGCTAGCGCCTGGGGGAAGGACACATCCAGTCGGAGGGTACAGCTGCGTGCCGCACACACATCTGTGCAGTGTGCCCTTTGTTCTATACTAGGTATTCATTTTCCCACAGTCTGTAAGCCATGGACAGTGCCCTGTCGTCGGACAAATGAATGATGTCATAAATGAATGAATGATGGAATAAATGGATAGAGGGTGCTTCACCTTTCAGACTGCTCACCCCCCCCCTCAGGGACTTCCCTTTTCTTGCTGCCTGGGCCATGGGCACCTTACCTTTGGAGGGGCCTCAGGATTTTCCAGCAAGAGGGGCTGCACATAAACTAGGAAGGAGAGGAGCAGGCTATGGGCGCGTGCTGCAGCTGACATTCCTCTGTTTGCTGACTGTGGTAAACCGTAGAGTAGCCACCCCACCCACTGCAGGCTGGAATCGTAAACTGTACTCAGCAGACAACTGTACCCAAAAGGGCCATCAGGCCAAGCACTACAGTACAAGACATTTGGTCAGGCTAAGCGAAGAACGAGTCTCCTGGAGGCTTGACCTGGATGGCGGATACTGGGATGTGTGAGACAAAGGCATATGCACGGCTCCCAGGCTGTGCAGCAGCCCAGGCTGACATCTCATAGGCTTCTGTGCTGCTTAGAAGCCAAGTGTTAAATAAACACCAGGCGCGTTTCTTCTGGAATGTTCCTCAAACAGTGATAACATCACCATGAGACCCTGGGAGGTGCTGGCTAGTGCCCAGGCCTGGTCCACATGTGGCTCCCGAACATGGTCTGGCAGCTATGGGCAGGGAGGGGCCCCAGCCTTTGGTTCTCAGCCACCCCTGTGGCCTATTTCCAGAGAGCACTATCAGCGTGTGCTTCCAGGATGTTATGCAGCCGGCTGGCTCTGGTGATAGCAGGCAGGCCTCTGAATTCTCTTTGAAGTCACTCATGGGTCCCTGGCCCTGAGACCACCTACTTTATCTATTTAAAAAACATTTTTATTTTATGTGGATGGTTGTTTTGCCTGCATGCATGCATATCTGTGCATCAGGTGGATGCTTGGTGCCCTGTGGAGTTCAGAAGAATGTGACAGATCCCCTGGAGCTATGGTTATTGATGGTTATGAGCCACCGTGTGAGTGCTGGGAGTTGAACCCAGGTCCTCTGCAAGAACAGCCAGTGCACTTCACCAGTGAGCCATCCCTCCAGCCCAACACCTGACTTATTTTAGATAGAGCCCCAATTCAAGTGTGTTTTTTCTTCCAAATCTGTTAAGATAATGTAGTTACAGGATCATCAAGGTGTGGATTCAGTCTGCTTCAAGATTAAGAACGCCACAACAGGGGGCTGGAGAGATGGCTCAGCAGTCAAGAGCACTGAATAAATACTCTTCTAGAGTTTCTTGCTGGTCCCACAGACCCAGAGGCCATGCAATATCTGTCATTCCTCTGGAATACAAGTGACCTCCATGTCTGTATAGTCAGTCCATGCCATCTGGAAGAGAAGGCCACAGCAGGGGGAAACTGAGGTCTGTGGGGAGAGCCTCCCTCCTGATCTGCTCAGCCTGAGTGCTGAGCCCCTCTTCTCTGCCAGCGGCTGCTCTTTCTCCAATCCCTTTCTCAGGTGTGTAAGATGCACAAGGAGCTAAGTCCTTGATGTCACCAGGGCAGCCTACTGCAGGGTCAGGCATTGGACAGCTCCACACGCAGGTGCAGTCACAGCAGCACACACTAGGTACACGCGTGCAGGCTCACTCCATAGGCAGGATACACACAGGCACCATGCATGAACAGGATTCACACAGGCAAGAGTGTGTCGATGTCTGAGGCAGTCCTAGTGGCTTTGTTCTAATCTAGTGGGGATGAGCATCCTAGTCGTTCTCCTCTTTGAAGACAGTGTTGGAGGAGTGTGCATCAGGCCTCTGCTCTTCTCTATTCTGAATCTGTAGCCAGGCTATTGCCTGGCGGTGGTGTGGATCCTGTTGCCAGTTGCAGTACCTGAGTTCTGGATGAGTAATTGTTGCCTAGGCTCCCACAGGCCCTCCATGCTCTCTCTTCATTGTTGGAAGAGGTACTCACCCTCCAGACCTTGGGTTGAGTAATCAGGTTTCCTCACTACACAAGTCTCAGCTAGAAAGAGTCGCATGTCAGGACGTTGAGGGCCCTGTCCTTCCCCATGGCATGGCTACATGCTGTGTGATAGCAGGGTAAGTTGAAGGGGGCCCTTCTTGAAACGAAATCTCAGTTTCCTGGGTGGCTCTTCTGGCCACCCCCAAGAGTCCTCACTACTTCTCTTAGTGCCTGGTTCCCCATCTTAGCTTCGGCCTTGTGTCCTCGGGAGCACGGGCATAGGCTGGGCCTGTGGGAAGGAGCAGCGTCCATCTTCCCTTCGGAGTGTCTCTGCACATGGCCTGTAGTTCAGTCACCAGCTCTTCTGTCTGTCCTGTCTGTTGTCAGGGCCTGCAGACTCACCTCTAACTCTGTCCAAAGCATTCCACTATCTGCCCGGCTTCATCTATGGACAGCCCTTCCCAGGTTTTCTGGGTATGAACGAAGCCCAGCTCTAAGGGCAGAAAGAGCACAGTCTGTAAGATACGGAGGCTGAGCAGCTGCACTTGAGACCCCAGTCAAGAGGGCAGGTGGTTGACCAGAGCCTGGGTCCTGTACTCTTCTGCCTCCTAGGGACAGGACACTGATCTGCGGTATTCACATGGCAAACAGGCTGTGATGCAGTCCACCCAGGAATTCCAAGGAAGCCAGCAATTCCATTGGTTATCTACAAGCTGCTTATCAACCACACATACATCTGGTGCCCAAAATGCAGCGTGGTCTGTCAATGAGAAATCTGGAGAGTTGCCCACAGCCTGGATACCAGTCCTATTCTTCTCATACTAGAGCATCTGCCAATGCCCCAACTATCATATTCACACAGTCTAGGCAGGAATGAACTGGGCAGTGGGGAAATGCTAAGAGGGCCAGGGAAAGTTGTGATGTCCTCTTGTGATGGCTTTCTCAGAGATCCACCAGCAATGTCCACCTGTTCCTCACTAGCTAAGGCTGGGTTACGAATGCTTCCCAGATTAATGGAGGCTGGGTAACTGGGAGAGCCAAGGGAAAGGAAGTCCTATCCACAGAGATCACCCTGTCCTCTACTCTGGGGAGAAGCTACCCGGCCTCCCATATAATTTGTCCTTGGCCACAACAACCAGGAGACGAGTTGGACCTGTCAAAGGATTCCAATCACTCCTGGAGGTGAGTCCCATCCTAGATGCCAGGAAGGGACTATTCACTTGAGCCAAGGCCACCAACTGTCACCACCCCAAAGCCCAGAAGACACACAAGGTACTGGCCAGGTCCATGTCTACCACAGTGTACAGGCTGGTTTTGTGTGTCAACTTGACGCAAGCTGGAGTTATCGCAGAGAAAGGAGCCTCCCTTGAGGATATGCCTCCATGAGATCCAGCTATAAGGCATTTTCTCAATTAGTGATCAGTTAAGGTGGGAGGGCCCATTTCTAGTGGTGCCATCCCTGGGCTGGTAGTCCTGGGTTTTTATAAGAAAGCAAGCTGAGCAAGCCAGGGAAAGCAAGTCAGTAAGCAGCATCCCTCAATGACCTCTGCATCCACTCCTGCCTCCAAGTTCCTACCCTGTGTGAGTTCCAGTCCTGACTTCCTTTGGTGATGAACAGCAAGGTAGAAGTGTAAGCTGAATAAACCCTTTCCTCCCCACCTCCCCAACTTGCTTCTTGGGCATGATGTTTTGTGCAGGAATACAAGCCCTGACTAAGACACAATTCCATTGTGTCTGATTTCCCGACTTGTGGGGTTTTAAACAGCCTTCGGGGACACCTCACTCCGGTGCTTGCTGACGTCATGGGAAATGAGGGGGTGGGGTGGAAAGATGCCTCAGGTGTGGTAGAGTCAGGTGGAAGAAGAAACCACAGCTGGGAGGCAATGGAAACTTCAGAGGATTCCAAATAGGGCATGAAGTTAGGGGCCCAGGAAACCTGGCCTTGACTAGCTAGGTCTACATCCTGTATTTCCCAACCCTCCTGGTGGTCAGGAGGTCCAAGGGAGGGATAGCTTGTGGGGACCAGATTCCCAAGAGTATCACTTGGTGGCTACAGCCCATCTAAGTATGAGGCCTTCCCAGGAGCTGTCCATACCTGCTGTTCTCAAACTACACTGATTGTGAGCCCCAGTCAGTGCCTGGTCTGACTATCCCTAGTGAGAGAGCCAGACCCTGGCAAGACTCGTTTTTACATCTGCTGAAGCTCACAGACTGGCTGGCGAGTGGACAGGAGGTGTCCAGCAGGAACAGTGGCTGTCACGGAGTTGTCTTAGAAGCTGTGGAGAGAATGCCACTCTATCTATATAACTGTGTTCCCCTCATGGCCCAGACTGAAGGGTAGACATCCAAAGGCAAGTTGCTCTAGCAACAAGAGATGCTAGCTGAGTATGACCCATGTTTCTCTTGGCTCGGCCATGGGCCACAAGGCAGATGTTCCAGCTCCCAGGCAACAGAACTAGAAGGTGAATGGGGAGGTGACCTAACCCTGCTTAGCCTTTGAGGCCTGGGGCTGTGGGGCTCTTGTCCCTGGAATGGGTGTCTTAGTGATCTGCTCCAGATCAGCCCCCCAAGAGATGTCTACCAGCTTGGAGGACCAAGTAGCCCACCATGGGGGTCAGAGCTGAACCAGGCCTGACTTCTGAAACTCTTGGGCAGGGGACATCTTTCTTTCTTTCTTTCTTTCTTTCTTTCTTTCTTTCTTTCTTTCTTTCTTTCTTTCTTTCTTTCTCTTTCTTTCTTTCTCTCTCTCTCTCTCTCTTTCTTTCTCTCTCTCTTTCTCTCTTTCTTTCTTTCTTTCTTTCTTTTTCTCTCTCTCTCTCTCTTTTTTTTTTTTTTTTTGGTTTTTTGAGACAGGGTTTCTCTGTGTAGCCCTGGCTGTCCTGGAACTCACTTTGTAGACCAGGCTGGCCTTGAACTCAGAAATCCACCCGCCTCTGCCTCCCGAGTGCTGGGATTAAAGGTGTGCCCCACCACGCCCAGCCTTGGGGGACGCCTTTCTCACGCCATCTCCGTTCCCAGGTGCTCAAGGACTGTCAGGCGACTCTAAGGCTCCCATACACCTGAAGTGGAAAAGAGGAAGCCTTTCCCTGGCCCTTGTCTTGGGCAGGTTCTGTTTCTCTCCCATCTTGGGGTTCTGACCCAGGGTTGAACCTGGGACCCAGGGCTGACCTGGTTGGGGGTGGTGTTGTCCTGGCCAGGGCACAGGTGGCTAGGATTGCTGGATTGCAATGAGCTGTGCTGTGCTGTAGAAGATGCCATGGGCTCCTTGAGACCCCAGTGTCTCCTCCCTCTGCTAAATTCTAGCTGGTTCAACTTCGATGCCCCAGCCTCTAGCAAGGACTCAGCTGCTTGCTGGCCCTGCTGCTCAGCCAGAGACCACTGGACATACTGACTCTCAGGTCTCCCAGAGGAGTGGTGGACATGCCATCCTAGAGCTGCAGGAGAAGGCATTTCTGCAAGGGGCCCTGGAAGCCCAGTCTGTTCCATTGATCTCTGCTGCTAGGCTCACTTTGAGGCCTGGTATGGCTCCAGGGCCCTAATGTCTGCCTCTGGAGTACACAAACACCAGAATCACCAGCATCGATCCTATGCCTGTCTCCCAGCTCTCTAGGACCGAGGGATACCCAGCCACAGTATCTTCAGGGGCCCAGCTGGGACTGCCCAAACCATTGGTTGGACCTGCCCAAACTGAGGGCCACAGGCCACAGTCCTGTATAGTCTCACCAGGGACGAATATCCAGATTTAGAGACTGGCTCGGGAGGGACGTAGGGTGATGTGACCAGTGGTTGGGTGACTTGGGTGGAGAGTCCCCTGCTTTCAGCCCTGATACACGCAGTTCAACTCCAAGAGGACAGCTTCTGCCCAGGTCTGTTTTTCTGAGGAGCCAGGCAGAGATGAGTCTGCAATGGGGCAGCCTGGGCTTAGGCCCCTCCTCGGCAATCCTCAAAGGTCTGCAGCCAAACTCGAGGTCTCCTCCAACGCCAGACCTTCCTGTAGTTTCCTGCTGTCCCTGTGAGGGCCTGTCAGTTCATCCCTTTGACTACAGGGACACTATCCAGCTTCCTGAGCTTCCTGAAGTCCTCCAAGGCTATCTTTTCCAAGGAGCCTTTCCGGCTGCCTGGTGGAAGATCTCTGCATCCCCTTCTGGATATGTGGGTCTTTTATTCTCCCTCCCTAAGATTGTCAACTCAGAGTGTCCCTGAAACCCAGAGGACAGAGACATCTTTCAAGACCTATTCCCCCACCCCCTTTTCCACCATTTCTGTGCGGACAAGGGCTCTCTATGTAGGTATATCTCTTTTTTGCAGTAAACTTGGCCCACAGTCCCTGGTCTGTGACTATCTGGGCATGAAGTCTAGGCAGACCACCTGAGAGGCATATGCTACCTTGGTATCCAAGAGATCTTGTGTCTGTCAAATTCCTTTGAGTCACTGTTCATTTATGACTACTGCTAACAGTGTCACTATGTCTAGAGCTCGCTATGAAAAAATAGCCAGCCAGTATTCTTCATGGAGGCCGAGCTAAGACACTGCGGGCTGGTCACACAAAGATCACGTGCACCAGCTGAGGGTTCTTGACCCAGGGCCAGGCTGGCTTTCTCGATTATCTTTCTACTTTTCTCCTTCAGACATTTCTGCCTCACCAGCATAAACTCTCAAGGCTTTCTGGAATCCTCGGGGCGATACCTGTCAAACAGCAGCCACCTAAATGAAGGTGTGTGCGTGTGTGTGTGTGTGTGTGTGTGTGTGTGTGTGTGTGTGTGTGCCCACACTACAACATCCCCAGGAACAGAGCCATGTGGTGTGTGCAGCATGTGCATTTAAATGAGCATATATGTTCTTAGGGCAAACCTGCACATACTCCCAGGTACCCTGTAGGCGTTTGCTTCCAAACACCTGCTCCATCCCAAGAGGATGAAACCTGTTATTCTTAATTGCATAGCATTTTTATCACACAGAGATGTGGACTTCCACTGAATTCTGCTCTGGGGCCTGTTGAGAAAATTGTATGTTCTATTATTATATTTTTTTGTTGGCAGGGTGAGTAGGTTATTAATTTTTCTTGTGCTTCAGGGCCTTGAGTTCCCAGTATCTCCAACCGAGCACAGGGAATTCCCTTCCACGCTAGCATCCTCAGGATTCTCCCCACTCAGATGTGACCGGACCTGCAGCCTTTTGTTCCTGTGGGACGTTTCCGGATTCAGGTGCTCCTCTGGGGTTTGTGTCTGGTCAGGGCTGAGGAGAGGGGATATGTATGAATTCATGGCTTGCTAGCAGGGAAAGCATATCATATTCCAGCCTCTGCCTAGCCCCAAACTGGGGGTTCTCTGAGGTTGGACTCTGCTTCAACCAGGTGCTACCAGGCCCTGGGACGAGCCACGGGGGCCTGTCTTCTCACCCCAGAAACATCAAACACTGTCCCAACTGATCACATCTGGATCACAACCAGTTCCACTGTGAACGACCTACTTCATCCATTCCAGGCCCCCTGGGTTCTGCAGAGCCTAGCTCATGCATAGGACATACTAGCCTAATAGAAGAGCACCTGCCAGACCCTTCCATGTCTCGTGCTGGACCACCGTAGCCAGCCACCATCCTGATGTGGATTGCACATAAGTGCAATGAACTGTCTCTTAGTTTTTTTTTTTAATTTATTATGCTTTCAAAAATTATTTTATATTTTATTGTTTTTCTTATATCTATCTAATATTCAATTTTTTAATTGATTCTTTTTGCTCCTTCCTCTCCCCTCTAGCTGAACAGCAGCCTGCGTTCACCACACCCTTCGTCTTGATTGTGGGACCAGCTATTTTAAGTGTCTGCAGCCTTGACCACACACCACTGTGATAGACCACAACCTGTCGATATGAACCAAAGTAAACCCATTCTCCCTTGAGTTTGGTTTTGTCGGGGTGTTTTACCACACCGGGAGTAGAAACTGAGACCAGTGCTGGGCGTACTGCTATGGGGTTGATGTATAGTTTGAGATCAGTTATTGAGATACCTTTGATTGCTTTATGTTAAGGTTTGTTAGACCCATGCAGAGCCTCTTTTGATTCCATATAAAAGGAAATATGTAGTTGCTTTGCTAGTCCTGGGATGGTTGTCATGGAGATTTGTTTTTGTTTTTTTGTTTTTCTTTTCTTTTCTTTTTTTTTTTTTAAAGATTTACTTATTTTATTTATTTGAGTACACAGTCACTATCTTCAGACACACCAGAAGAGGACGTCAGATCCCATTACAGATGGTTGTGAGCCACCGTGTGGTTGCAGGGGATTGAACTCAGGACCTCCGGAAGAGCAGTCAGTGCTCTTAACCACTGAGCCATCTCTCCAGCCCTGTTTTTTGTTTTTCAAGACAGGGTTTCCTCTGTGTAGCCCTGGCTGTCCTGGAACTCACTCTGTAGACCAGGCTGGCCTAGAACTCAGAAATCCACCTGCCTCTGCCTCCTGAGTGCTGGGATTAAAGGCGTACGCCACCACTGCCCGGCTGTCATGGAGATTTTGAAGGGGGNTACAATTGCTTTTTTTTTTTTAATGTTAAAAAAAAAATCTCAAACCCATCCATGAAAACAAAGGAGTGAAATCCATTAATAATTAAAATATTAATTAAATATTAAACATGAGACACTTTAAAACTGATAAAACCACTAGATGATGAAAAGATCTCCCATGCTTCTGGATTGGCAGAATTCTTATTGTAAATATTGCTGTATTACTCAAATCAATCAATAGATCTAGTGCAATTCTTTTAAATGACATTCTTCACATAAGGCCCCAGACAGCCAAAGAAATCCTGAGCAGCAAGAGCAGTATGAGGGGCTGGAGGGATGGCTCAGTAGGTAAGAGCACTGCCTGCTTTTCCAGACAACCTGGGTTCAATTCCTACCACCACATGACAGCTCACAACTATCCTCCAGGTCTTTGTATACCTTTGTACAGATACAGATTCAGGCAAAACACCAAAGCACATTTTAAATAAATACAAATAATTTGGGGCTGGAGAGATGGCACAGTGGTTAAGAACACTAACTGCTCTTCTGAAGGTTCTGAGTTCAAATCCCAGCGACCACCAGCAACCACATGGTGGCTCATAACCACCCGTAATGAGATATGATGCCCTCTTCTGGTGCATCTGAAATAGCTACAGTTTACTTAGATATAATAATAAATAAATCTTAAAAAAAAAAATCTAAAAGAGGGCTGGTGAGATGGCTCAGTGGGTAAGAGGTGCCTGACTGCTCTTCCGAAGGTGATGAATTCAAATCCCAGCAACCACATGGTGGCTTACAACCACCTGTAATGAGACCTGACGCCCTCCTCTGGTTCGTCTGAAGTCAGCTATAGTGTACTTATGAATAATAATAAATGAATCCTTGGACCGGACCGACCAGAGCGAGCAGGGCTGGCCGGAGCGAGTGGGCTGAACGGGTGGCCGGAGCAAGCGGGGCCCGCCAGAGCGAGTGGGGCAGACCAAAGCGAGTAGGGTTGACCAGAACGAGGAAAAAAAAATTTAAAAGAATAATACATACCTCAGAGTCTTAACACAAAAACAACATGGTATGATACAGATATAGACATGTAAACCAACTAACTGAACGCTGATCGCTACAACCACCTAATTCTCTACGAAAATTCCAAAACTTATTGGAGAAGAGACAACCTCTTCAGCAAAGAGTGTCAGGAAAGCTGATGTCCACAGACAGAAGACAGAAAGTAGATCCTCACTTCATACCCTGTCCCAAAGTGACCCCCAAATGTGAGGTAAAGTTCCAAACAGCGGAACTGCCAAAGGAAATGCAGAGCAAACCCTTCAGGGTAGTAGACAGGAAACAGCTCAGAGGAGGGCTGTGCTAACCCAGGAATAACAGTGAGAGCCGACAGGTGGGAGGGCAGGAAACCCAGAAACTCACACTGCAAAGGAAGTGGTCACCACAGTGAAGAGCGCCCCAAAGGAGGAAATGTATCCATCCCTCAGAGGATTCAGACCCAGGATATGTAACTGAAAGTATCAACTTAGTGTTGTAACCAGTGAATGGGGAATAAACCAATGAGAGTCTTCAGAAGTAGCCCCAGAGATAGATAGATAGATAGATAGATAGATAGATAGATAGATAGATAGATAGATAGATAGATAGATAGATAGATAGACAAACAAAGCGTGTTGTCATCCTTAGTAAGCAGGGCTCCCTCTGACTATCACAGCAGTTAGGAGCAAGAAAAGGCTGGCTGGGAATATAGGTCAGTGGCATAGTACTAACCCAGCATGCCTGAGGCCCTGGGTTCGAGTGTCACTGCAAACAAATATGCATGCTGGCAGAGATGTCTAGCCCCAATGGAAGTCAACTATAAATTTCTCAACCAAAACCAAAACCAAAACAAAACAGCCCTAAATAAAAATAGAGCCATAAGATCCAGCTCTCCACTTCTGGGCATGTACTTAAAGGAATGGTCAGCACACACAAGAGACACCTACGCAGAAGTGCTGGCTAGTTTTATGTCACCTTGATACATGCTAGAGTCATCTGAGATAAGGGAACCTCAAATGAGAAAATGTCTCTGTAAGATTGGCTTGTGGGCAAGCCTGAGGTACATTCTCTTGACTAATGTTTGATGAGGGGGAGGGGCACAGCATACTATAGACAGTGCCATGAAGTGGAAATGTAAGGGTTCTTTGGAGAGTCAGTTGTGTTGGATGGTGTTTTGCTAGGGCAAACACATGAAGGAATGTTTCGCTGAAGTGGACACAGGGCGAAAGGCTCAGGCACAATTTGTGAAGGAATGTTTCACTGAAGCAGACACAGGAGAGAGGATGTTCTGCTAAAGCAAACACATGAAAGGACAGGTTATGAAGGATTCTTTGCTAACAACATGCATGTATTGGTCTGTTTTTCATTGCGTAGTTGAGCTGCATCTGTTAGGACTCCATAGAGAGAAACGCACCAAAGAACTTCTGGTGGTGTGCTGCTCCTGCAGACTTGAGCTGATCTGCAGAGTGATGTCAGCTGAGACAAACCCTTGCAGAGGCAAGACATGTGGAGGACACAGGATGTTTGGAGGTATAAATAGGACTCAGCTGACAGTGACTGAGGCTGAGCTAGACATATAGACCTAGCTGTGTAATGCTTGTGGGTCTTCCACCATCTTTGCTTCCTGAGAGAGGTGCAGCCAAGAACTTCTCCTGGTGTTCCTGTTGGTCCCTCCTGCTGACTTGTGTGGAGGCTGAGGCCTGGTTGTCTCTGCTAGGTAGTGCCACTGCTGCTGATTCCTGTTTGCTCTCCGGACTCTACCTAACTGGACAGATGGCGTATCTGTGAAGTGTTTGCAAGTGGATCAAGCTGCCACTGCTGACCTATGAACTAAACTGCAGATTTCCATACAACACAGATAGGAGTTGCTCCAAGAAACCATTTCTAAACAGGTCCACTTCCCCCATATCCTTTCTTTTCTACTACCTCTTGTGGATGGCTGGCTAAAAGGGAGGTTAAAGCATTTAAGAACCATCATTAAAAATAGGTTTTGAGGCCGGGCATGGTGGTGCATGCCTTTAATCCCAGCACTTGGGAGGCAGAGGCAGGTGTGAATTTCTGAGTTCGAGGCCAGCCTGGTCTACAGAGTGAGTTCCAGGACAGCCAGGGCTACACAGACACACCCTGTCTAGAAAAACAAAACAAGCAAACACCAAACCTCGCCCCCACCCCCCAAAAAAAGGTTTTGAAAAAAAATTAAAGTTACAGTGCCATGCTGAGGCTGGTGGTCCTGGGTTCTATAAGAAAGCAGGCTGAGAAAGCCATGAGGAGCAAGCCAGTAAGCAATTCTCATTCAAGGCCTCTGCCTCAGCTCTTGCCTTCAGGTTCCTGCCCTGACTTCCCTGGGTGATGGACTATGATGTGGAACTGTGAGCTAAAGTAAACGCTTTTCTCCCCAAGTTGCCTTTGGTCATGGAGTTTTATCACAGCAGTAGAAATCCTAAGACAGTAGCTATGCTAACTTACTGCTGTGGTGTCTGCGGTCACCACATTCAAGAAAACGGGGACTCTGGGCTGGACAACGCTCAGTCACCGAAGCGCTTGTCACACATGCACAAGGACCTGAGTTTGATCCCCAGAGCCCACTTAAAGAACCAGGTGTGCGGGCTGGTGAGATGGCTCAGCGGGTAAGAGCACCCGACTGCTCTTCCGAAGGTGATAAGTTCAAATCCCAGCATCCACATGGTGGTTCACAACCATCTGTAACGAGATCTGGTGCCCTCTTCTGGAGTGTCTGAAGACAGCTACAGTGTACTTACATATAATAAATAAAATAAATCTTTAAAAAAAAAAAAGAACCAGGTATGCAGGGGAGGAAGGATTGTAAGAGTCAGAGGGGTCAAGGACACCACAAGAAAACCCCCATAATCAACTAACCTGGGCTCATAGGTGCTCACAGAGACTGAACAGACAACCGGAGAGCCTGCATGGGCCTAACCTAGGCCCTCCGCACATAGGTTATAGCCAGTCTTCTTGTGGGACTCCTAGCAGTGGGAACAGGGGCTGTCTCTGACTCTTGCCTGGTTTGGGGACCTGTTTCCTCCTACTGGGTTGCCTTGTCTAGCCTTAATGTGAGGGGAGGCGCCTAATCTTACTGCTACTTAATATGCCTGCCCTTTTCTGAAGGGAAATGGAGGAGGAGTGGATGAGGGTAAGGTGAGGTGGGGGGCAGAGACTGGAAGCAAAGGAGGGAGGGGAAACTGATCAGGATGTAATATATGAGACAAGAATACATTAAAAAAAATTGTGGCTGGAGAGATGGCTCAGTGGTAAAGAGCACTGACTGCTCTTCCAGAGGTCCTGAGTTCAATTCCCAGCAACCCCATGGTGGCTCACAACCATCTGTAATGAGATCCAATGCCCTCATCTGGTGTGTCTGAAGACAGCAAAAGTGTACTCACCTATAATTAATTAATTAATTAGTTAATAAATTAGTTAACAAATATGTTAATTGATGTATGTATGTTAAAAAAATTAAGAACTGGGTGTGCATTTGTAATCTCTACACTGGGGAAGCAGAGGCAAGCTGATCTCTGGGGTTCACATATGGCCTGGTCTAATTGCTGAGCCTCAAATATCAGGGAAAGACACCGAGGAACAAACCTGAGGCCAGCAATAGAGGCTAGGACAGACACCGTCAGCAGCTGTCAGCAGAGTGCCTGGCGTGGGGAGCCTTATGAGAGTCCCACCGAGTGTGAGTGTAACAGGGGTTTGAGCTGTCACCATAGCGGAGGACAGTGTAGTATGACATTCGTTCACCGAGTATAACATGCTAGTCTTAGCTGTCCAGTGAGCACTGCACACGCGCTGGCCAAGTCTCCCCCAAAGACTCCACTGGCTCTCCCATCCCTCTCCTGGAGTTCTTTCCTCTCTCTGAGCCATGTGACACTTTGCTGTCTCTACTGTGGCGATGAGTGCTTCTCTCAAGGAGGGACCCATGATGACGAGAGCTTGGGAAACAGGCTTCAAGTTGTTTGTGGATCTGGGTCTCTGTCAGCACCTGTCAGTCACTGGCCCTGTGAGCTCAGCTCCCACACACAGATGGCTGCCTGCTTCTCATCTCTTTCTAGGCTGAGTTCCTGGGAGGGCGACGGTGCAGTAGAACATTGCTGTGGTCATCCCTAGAGCAGCTTCCCCTGGCTGGGTGGTTTCTCATGGGTTTAGGAAGAAGTTTGCAACCCAGAATTCAAGTGTCTGAGGGGCTGAGTTGGTGCCGTGGGACCTGTGGATAAAAGTCACTGTTCTCTGTGTTCAGGGAAGCTGGGGATGTGCTATAGAGCCTCTGCCTCTTCCTCTAGCCAGGAGAGGAAACGGTAGCTATCAAGCATTCAGAGGCCAGGGCACCCTTGGGCTCTATTGCAACCCTATGTGGGGCAGACCCAGCCTGGAATTTTTTTCATACCCAGCCATGCAAGGGGGTAGCAGGGCTTGGGGGTCCTGGACATTGTTAGGGTGATCTTTTATTGAAGGGTGTCTGTCTTCTGGGTGTCAGCTGAAGAGATTATCCTCGGAGCCCCAGGGGACAGTGGGCAGGAAGCTGGCAGTGTCTCTGAGCATCAGGAAAGCTGTTTAGACAAATTCAAACAAGTACCGCCATAGATCACCACTGCTGTAAAACAAACTTAGCCTTGTGCTAATATTTTGGTTTTGTTTCCACTATACACACCTAGAAAAATGTGCGCGTCATTCTTGGCTTGCGATGACAGCGTGCCTCCATGTCCCGAGCCAGCGCTGAAAGGCAGGAAGACCACAGTGGGCTGAGCAGTTCACACTAACAAGACCAGGGCTGAGAAGTCACCACAGGCTCAGCCCAGCACCCTTGCAGGTGTCCTGGCTGACCTCATAGTCTTCCTCTTCCCCAAGTACCGCTGCCAGGTGCCCATGTTGCCTGCTTTGAGAAAATGGGGAAACTGAGGCACTAAAAGGTCACTCTTTCTACCTGCTCAGAGCCATAGGGTCGCATGGGCATAGCTAGCATGAAGCTGGCCACCTCACTTCTCTCTGGCCCTGTAGGGCATAGTGCACCCCACCCCTGCTGGAGGCCACCAAGGTTCCTGACACAAGTTCTTCCTTGGTGAGAAGCTTTGTCGTGAGGATACAGGTATTTTTCTCCATCCTTCTTTCCTAAAGAACAAAGGTGTGACCTGGGAAGAGGATACAGGTGCTTCCTCAGCCTCATTCCTGAGGGATCATGGTCTCTGAGTGGCTGAGAAAGGAGGCCGAGGCCTTATTCTTTGGTTCACTGGAACAAGACCTTAGGACACCAGAGGTGGCCAAGCTGGATGCAGCTGTCCTCCAAGATAGCTCTTCACACCGTTGGCACCTGCCCCCATGTTAACACTCAAGTGAACCTCATTTGCCAAATGTGTGTGGCAGGCACAAGCAACTGCCACTTTCAAGGCGAGGTTGTGAAACTCCAGGCTGCAGTCTAGGGTAGCACTGGGAACAGGTGGTGGGGTGAGGCCTCCTGCCAGCCTTGGGAGGGAGCCATCCTGCATGCAGCCTGCCAACGCATTGGGTTCTCAGCTTGATAAGACACCTGAGCTAAACACATGGGCCTTAGAACTTGTGGAACAGTTTACTCAGGGTTTGGATGAATATCTGTTTGGGGCAGTACGTGGTATAAAGTGCTGTGGTTCTAGCTGGTGCCAGGCTGGAGGGAGGGGATAGAGTCCTAGATGAGTGTATGGTTTTGACATGAGCGAGGCTGTGTCAGGGACCCTGTCTTAGTTGCTACTCATTGCTGAGAAGAGGCACCATGAGCAAGGCAACATATAATAGCATCTAGTTGGGGACTAGCTTACAGTTTCAGAGGGCGAGTTCAGGAGTGTCATGGCAGGGAACGTGGCTGTAGGCAGGCATGGCTCTGGAACAGTAGCTGAGAGCTTGCATCTGATCTGCAAACAAAAGGCAGAGAGAGGCAGAGACAGATGGACAGACAGACAGTCAGAGACAGAGAAACAGAGAGACACAGAGAGAGCTACACACACACACACACAGAGACAGAGAAACAGAGACAGAGACAGAGACTAGCCTCGTGTGGGCTTTTTGAAATCTTGAGGTCCACCTCCAGTGACACACTTCCCCCAGCAAGGCTACACGTAATCCTTCCCAAACAGTCCACCAACTGGGAGCCAACCATTCACAAATGTGAGCCTATGGGGACCACACCCCACACCCCTATGCCTCACGCCCACGAGAGCGGCAAAGCTTTCAGTGAGTGAAGCTCAGAGACATGGTGAAACTTTCCTCTGGTCTGTGTGCAGAAAATGTCTCCTGTAGCTTTCCCCCCCCCCAAATATGTACAGCCTGAAGACTGCTCTCCTGTAGAGCCTACTCCCGAGACCAGTTAAACCTATCTCCTTATTTATTTGTATATAATAACCCTGCCTCCTGCCCACCCTGCCTGCTTGTCACCAGTCCCAGCTCTCTGGTGGCCATGGACTGGGAAGCATGAAGAGATCACAGTGGGAGAAAAGATGTTTGTGGACTGTTGTAATGCATGAGAGCATCAGCAACAAGAAGGCTGTGTGGGCTTATGCACAGAAATGACATTTCTGTTCAGTGTTTCTATAAATGTGCTATGGTGCAGAGATGGGGGCCTGCCCTTGGATGCATGCATGAGAGACACTGTCTGGTAAATGTCTGGTAAGTGGGTGGGTGTGTGATTTACCTCTGAGTGTGTACAAAGTGGGCTTGCTCTTTGAGACAACGTTCTCACTATAGATGTTCCAGCTCACTCTCCTGCCTCAGTCTCCCAAGTGCTGGGATTACAGGTGTATGCCATCATGCCTGGCTTGCCTGTCTCCTTTTGACATCCTGGGCCACGTTTATTTGGTTACGGGCAGCCTAAGGTTCCGCAGCTAGCCAAAGCACACCGAAGCGTTGCAGTGCTCTCTCTGCCCTGTGAGAGCATTTTTCCAGATTCTAGCTTGGATGTGGGGCTGGAGAAGCCCTGTTTCCTGCTCAGTGACATGGCTCTCTGGGACTCCAGTTGGCACAGCAGGACCAGACCTGGGGGAGCAAGGGTGGGGAAAGCATAGTTCTAGAAGCTAAATCACGATGCATTTTCTGGAGTACACCCAGTGTGAGCAGCCTATCTCACATAAGAGAAGAACAGGATGTTGCCTGGGTCATGCTTGGGACCTGGCTGGGTGAGGAGACTGGCTGGGCATGCAGAGGCCTCAGGAACAGTATCCTGCACACTGCTGTCTGCAAACAGAGGCCTCGAGCCTTGCTATGCTCACATAGGGTAGGAGGGCCTAGAAGCCAGGTTGCTCTCCAAGGCCCAGGGAAGAGGACAAACATGGGTCTGTTATGACCCCAGGAATGGTTAACCCTTAGTTATTCCTTCAGCCTGAGCATTTACCAATGTCTTGAAGAATACCATTAGGGCGATAAGTTCCAGTAGAGGCCTGGGCTGTGCATTGGGACCATGGGTCCTGCCCCAGAAACAGGCAGTCAATGGAAACCTGTCTCCATTGTTCCTCCAAGCCAGGCCCTGATGGGGGTGGGGTATTTCCCTAGAGAAGTTCTGTGGCCTCCTCCCTGGCCCACCTTCCTGGGAGTATTCTGGTAGACACCAGAGAAGGGTAATAATAGCTCAGACACACAGAAGTGTTCTCAGGATTTCCTTCCGAAAAGTTGATTGTCTTGTGAACTCTAAGGTGGCTGGAGAGACTTGAGGAACCCACCATGCACAGTGCTTGTGAGTTTGATTTTTTTTCCCCTCCTCTACTTTGCCCATGACCAGCTGACCCAACAAGCTGCTTCTGGTCCCTGATCTATATATCAGCTGAGGCTTGTGACCCTTGACAGGCAAGGGATGATGGGAAGCAGAAATTGAGGTTCCAGTCTTGTTTGCTCTGTGGAAGGGTGTCCCCATGGAGAGTCTGTAGTGAAGGGTCCAAACTCTGTCATGTGCATGCATGCCCCCCTTTTGAGGCTGAGTAAGAATTCTGGGGGAGGATTCTGTGGAAAGTGAGCCTGCCTATTCATGGTGTTCTCCAGTTGCATGTCCCTGAGGGGCATCCTGGGTGGGAGGGACAGCTGTCACGGTGAGAGATGGAAGCCGTGCTGGTCCAGACCTCAGCTAGCCTGAGCTTTAATCCACAGCCACTGCCCTGATCCTCCTGGCCTTTTTTTTTTCCCTTTCTTTCTTTTGGTTTTTGAGACAGGGTTTCTCTGTGTAGCCCTGGCTGTCCTGGAACTCACTCTGTAGACCAGGCTGGCCTCGAACTCAGAAATCTGCCTGCCTCTGCCTCCCAACTGCTGGGATTGAAGGCGTGCACCACCACTGCCCATCCCTCCTAGTCTTTTGCCAAGTCACACTCCAGAGGCCTCAAGAAGCCATGACTATGTAGAAACCTTAGTATGACCACAGGGCTGGGGGCCTCTCTGAGGTTCAGCGTACTCGGAAGGACACTTAGGAATGGTGTCTCCTTCTGCCACCCCCTCCTCTTCACTGGGCTCAGAGGACCAGGATAGCCAGGAACACATGGAGAAGATCGCTCTGGATTGAGGCAGAAAAGAACCCGGACAAGGGGCCCCCTCGCTGCCCACACCTAGCCCATTGCCGCAGCGCTGACAGACAGTAGGACTGCAGATATGTTGTACCTGCAACTTCTGGCCACTAGAAAGGGTTTCGCACAGTCTCTACGAGCCCATGAGATCTAAGATCCAGGACCAGTTGGCTCTGCAGCCCTAGCCCCTTGCAGTACAGGAGGGGTGAGGGGTGCCGGCGCAAGCCTGACTCTGTCGCCTCCAGGAAAAACACCTGTTATTTTTAGTCTGCATTGTCAGCTTTTGTTGGTGCTCGGAGGGTGAGGTGCTGCTGCAGTTCCATTTTTAACACACCTTGGAGGAGGATGTGAGCGGGCCCGGTGCCTCGTGCATCCCTGAATATATATAGCTTCTTCTTCCAGTAAGGTCTAGGAGCCCAGGCTGGCCTGGGGGCCATAGGGTCATAGGCATCCAGAGGATGTGCTCTCCCAGATGTCACTGAGCTCCTCTTCCACAGGGTGGGTGGAAGGAGCCATAGTGTGAGCTTCGAGTGCTCTCGAGTGGCAGGTTGGCAGCAAACACCACTGTGGCAAAGACAATCTGGTGAGGCTCTCCCGGCAAGCAGGTGAGGTGTGTTGGAGGCTGTTCTGAGATTCAGCAGGACCCAGGAGCACCCTGCCGGGAGCTACACATAGGCAGGCATCCTGTCCCTGGAAGCACATCACTTTAGCTCCTGGGAGGCAGATAAGGCACTAGGCTTAGAGTTACTGACTCAGGTACCACTGGGCAGAACAGGATGGGCAGGCAGGGTCCAACCCCAGGCGGGAGGATGCTACTAACCCGTGAGACTCCATCCACAGCCAGGAGCACTGATGTTCAATGCTCACAAGCTTACGAATCTGGGATCATTCAGAAAGAGCAACTTGGGGTGGTTTAGATGCCCATGGAATGTTCCAGCAAGGCCTTCCTTGATGCTGCATCTTTCCAGGTATCCTCCATTTACCCTGTGTACAGCAAACTCAAATCCTGTCAACCACGTGTCCCACAGGTGTGGGGGGGGTTGCACACAGGCCTTGCCTGAGCCAGGCATAGAAGTTCCTCCATCTATTCCAGAGAATGTTCCAGGATTACAGTGCATGGCCGTCTTCTATGCACTAACCTGGGGGCTCAGTACTGTGGGCTGTACAGCTGAGGTTGGTTCGCTATCTCCCATGTTCCATGCAGGTTCCCAGGGACCCACATCCAGCCTGAATCTGCAGAGGAGAGGCAAGCCCAGCCAGGCTCTGGATGTGGAGAGAAGAGTGCTAATACCTATGAAAACAGAATCTGGCCCGGCAGTAGTCTCTGGGTGGGGGTGTCTCTGTGCTGTGGGATGTCAGTATGTTCCTAGGCAGTCACAGCCCTTTCCCCTGCTGTCCCCCAGGCCTGAGAGGCCCAGCATTACTCTGCCCAGTTTATTCTGTGGTTACCTCATAGTAATCATGGTGGAGACTTAGTGGGAATTGAGTTCATGTTTACACATAGGAACTCTTGGCCCATGTCTTGCCCAGATTTCTTAACCCAATCGTTAATTCTGGAGAGAGAGAAAGAGAGAGAGAGAAAGAAAGCAAAACAACTTAAGAAGCAAGCTCTCAAGACAGTATAGAAACTGACCCAGAGCTGGTAGCTCACATAAGTCAACGGCCAGTCCCACACCCATCCATCAGGACCAGAAAGGCCTGTGGTCGCATCACCGATGACTGTTTGCTAAAGGAGACATCACCTCCCACCTGAATGCCAAGAGGGTTGGCTGGGGACATGTGTGGACTGGCACAGAACAGAATGATCTCACTGCTAGGCTTCAAAATCAGCTGTGCCTTGCACAGCCGAGCAGTCCTCCCAGGAGTGGGAGGTGCTCCTGCCTACATGCAAGGTCTCCTTACATAGCCTCCGTTGCTTTTGTCTTGGTATGTAGCCCAAGCTGGCCTTGTACTCGGGATCCTCTTCCCTCAGCCTCATGAGCTGGAACAGCAGGCTTTCTGAATAGAAGAAGCCAGGTTCCCCAGGCTAAAGAAACAGTTCTATCGACATGGTAACATTGAAAGAGGCATCAGTCCACAGATGGACATGAACTGACTGACCGTTTCTGCTGCAGCTCAGCTTCAGCTCTCGTGTGAACCGAAACCTAGTGTCACACAGGTTTTCTGACAAGGGTTTTTGGTGACACCTACATGGATCCCAGAACCTCCTCTGGACACAGCAGGATTGGTCTACGAGTGGCCAGGTTAGAGGTGGCTCCATCCCACTGTCTCTGACAATCTGATTGGACTACTGCTGGAGCATCATGAGAACCAATGACAACGTGAAAACCTGGGGCCCCACCACCAGGTCCACTCTCATCATGTCCACTTCATTTCGTGGATGGGCGGTGGTCCTCACCTGGGTGGTGCCTCACCTGGATGGGACAGCCCCATGTGGCCCCCTGTGTAGATGGGAATAAGTATAACTAACAGCAGGAGCCAGGGCACGGGAACTGATAGGCTCTAAGAGCATCCCATCCGATAGTCACATGGATGGCCCACTTGCCAGGAAAAAGCTGGCTCTTGGCTAGCCTAGGACTAGGATTCTGGGTCTCCTGGATTCCAGCAGTGTTGTCCCAGGCCCCTTCATGGGTCTAAATAGCCCTCATTGGGCAGTGTATTAACCCATCTCATGATAGTGAGGGTCAGAGAAGGTGGGTGGCCTACAGGATGTCTCTACCACCAGATGCCCAGACTTTAAGCAGTCAGTATCAGCAGATACCGAGCAGAGGGTCAGGCCCACTACTACTCTATACAAAAACTTTAGTCTTTGACCCCAAGCTTGTTAGGACATTGAACGTGTGTGCTGAGGGGGTACAGATAGACGAGGCTGGAGGTCCCCATTGTAGCTGTTGAACCAGCCCTGTCACCCAGGGGGAGGGCTTGTGTTCCTCTAGTCCCTAGTACTCCCCACATCCTTCTTGAGTCTGCTGTCTGCTCATTAAATCCCTGCAGGCCACCCCAGAGGGTGAATTCATCTCACTACATCGTAAACACTGTCCAGAATCGATGGCAGCTGGGGTGGATGGGGCCTCGGAGGGCTCAGGAGCTGTTGGGAGCCAGCCAGAGTCTGTGTTGCCCTGGCAGGATGCCGGGGCACTTGGCTCAAGGGTATATCCCTGGGACATGCCGGGCCAGGCTTCTGCAAGAACCTGTGGACAGCATAGTGTTTGGGGGCCCCTTCCTCCCGGGTGCATGGCCAAGTGCTCTCAACCCTGGCACCAGTGCCCTCCCCTGGGTTATGGAACACCAAGGTGTGGCTGGCATGGGTGTGTTCCCATTAATCACAGTTTCCGTTGTTTTAATCTTGTCTGGTACAGAGCAGTTCATATCCTTGGACTCTAGCTGCTATAGACAACAGCACTGTGGATAGCTGACACATGCTGTGTGCTACAGCCACAGGGACACACTTCCTCCAATGAGGCCACACCCACTCCAATGAGGCCACACCCACCCCAACAAGGCCACACCTCCTAACAGTGCTGCTCCCTGAGTCTATGGGACCATACCTCTTTCAACCACCACAATAGCAGTGTTACAAGGAACACAGATCATTCTGCCTGTATCTTGAGAACCTGAGCGAAGGTGAATTTAAAGACAGTGGACTGGTTTGTGGAAGAGTGGAAATTTCAGGATAGCAGAATGTTCGAGCCGGTGCTGAGCAAGCAGTTGTGACTGTTAGAGACAGGCACCATTAAAGAGACATCTCCAGTGCTGATGTAGCACCATAGGAAACCTCCCCTCCAGAGGCTTCCTCCCGTTTAGCTCCAAATTTATTTAAAGGAAAAACAAAACAAAACAAACAAACAAACAAAAAACCCTAAGCTGAAAGGTTCCCTGTTGCTCAGGAGCAACGGCCCAGAAAAGTGTTTCCCGACAGTCAGCACACACAAGTTGATAGAGCTTGGGGTGGGGGTGGAGTGGGGGCAAGTGGGGGAAGGGCATCTTGAGATAGTGGCAGAGCTTGCGGCAGGGGTGGGGGGGTGGGGGATGGGGGGGTGCCCACAGTCCATGAGGTAATGGTCTTTTTTTTTTTTTTTTTTTTTTCTTTTTGGTTTTTCGAGACAGGGTTTCTCTGTATAGCCCTGGCTGTCCTGGAACTCACTTTGTAGACCAGGCTAGCCTCGAGCTCAGAAATTCGCCTGCCTCTGCCTCCCGAGTGCTGGGATTAAAGGCGTGCGCCACCACGCCCGGCGAGGTAATGGTCTTAGAGGCATGGAAGATGGACTGTTGAAGTGGTTGTGGAAACCCACTGAGGCCAGTGTGTGGCAGGGTTGGAGTCCTTGCAGAGAGGCCCAGACAGGCTGTTGTCTGAAGCTGTAAAGGTAAGGCCTAGGCTTCAGTGGAGGTCGTAGGGTACTGGAAATGCCAGAATCACGGGACAGGCACTGAGCAGAACTACAGGAACAGGATAGAGCTGGTCTAGGAGAATCAGTGTCTGCTGAGGGCAGCGGAGCTGGAGGGATGAGGGCTGGAGCTGTCTAAGTCTTTTATAGCCCAGGAGCCCAGCCGGTTACAGCACCCAGACTCCAAACAGGGAGCTATATTGTTTGATGTTTGCCCTGCTGTAGTTAGGTCTTGTTTTAGTCTATCTGTTCCCTCCTTCCCTTCTTCTCTCCCTCCCTCCCTCCCTCCCTCTCTTCTTCCCTGCCTCTCTCCCTTTCTCCCTTCCTCCCTCCCTTCTTCTCTTTCTCCCTCATTGCCCCAGGGTCTCTTACTATGTAGTCCTGGCTAGCCTTGAAGTTGGTATGTAGAACAGGCTAGCCTAGAACTCAGAGGTCTACTGTCTCTTCTCTCCGGTAGTGGGATTAAAGGGTCTAGCTGCTCTCACTCTGTCTTTGTTCTTCCCTTTGGGAATAGGATTGTTTACTCTGCACTATATATTGGGAGTAGGTGACTTGGTTTTGTTTTATAGGAACTCACAGGAGACTTTGGGTTTATAAAGTGTTGGAATTGTTCGAGACTATGAACAATAGAGACTTGCGATGTTGGACTGAACGCATCATGACACACGTGGTCATGAGCTTGTGAGAACACGGAGTAGAGAGTTAGAGCTCCAGAGGGATGTGTTTGGGTGTCAGGTTGACAAGTCAGGCGGATTATGATCACTAGCTTTTATCATCAACTTGCAAGAATCCGGAATCCCTTGGGCAATGGGCCTCTATGAATTCCTTAGCATGGGGAGTGGGGGGCTACCTTGATTACATTAACTGACGTTGGAATACCCATCTTAGTTGTGGGTGGGGCCATTTCCTGGATGGGCTTCCTGGACTGTATGAACGGAGAAAGCGTGCTTTCAACATGGCTTCCTTGACTTCCCCGCTGTGGCGGATTATAACCTGGAATTCTGAGCCCAAAGTAACCTTTTCTTCCAAAGTTGCTTTCCTTGGGGTATTTTGTTGTAACAAGCAGAAAAGAAACCAAGAAGGTGGTGGAGGGGCAGTGAGGAGAGACAGTCAGGGCCGAAGGGACATGGTCCTGTGGTGATAAGTAGGCGCTGTGGGCTGGGTGTGAAACCCTGCAGGTGGTTAGGTACAAGTCTGGGGCTTCTGCATGGAGGCTGTGTGGGCAGTGAGCACATCCCAAACTGGTACTGAGGGCAGGGAAGAAATCTCGTCCTGATGGTACCTGTGCAGTCAAGGAGGCTGGGTTGCCTCTGACCTATTCATCAACAATGTGGAGATCTTCTCCATCATTGACTTAGTGAGTTCTTTCCAGAATTATGAGTAAATACAGATTGGCCAAACACAGCAAAACTCACCAACGTCCCAACTCCCTATATACCTTCCTGATAGGGTCTAGTCTATCCATCCACCTTCACTGCGGCCCTGCTGGGAGGTTATTTTGTGCTCTGTATGTTCTTTCTTGACAGACCATGCATGCCCTTCAGGGGCCCTGAGTGCCTTCTCACAAACATACAGGCGTGTCTGTTTGACATAGCTCTTTAGTAAAGTTGATCACTTCCACATTCTGAAATGATATGGAAAGCAACGGTATTATGTTACTTATATGTAGTGTGTGTGTGTGTGTGTGTGTGTGTGTATGTATGTTATGTATATTAGGGTGGTCTTATGTTTTTTTCTCTGCCTAATGTTGGGACTGCCCCCCATTGTATGCCCATGGAGGGTGCCGGTGTCACCCAGCCCATCTGAACCCACATTGTCCCTTTCACAGATTGGGTGGTGGATGGACACATAAGCAAGCTGTCTGAACCCTCTTAGGGTTCTGGCCAGTGTCACTCAGGCGAGTGGCACTGCCCTTTCCCTAAGTTGTTGTCTGCAGGCCCACTGTAAGGGACAGCCACCACCAAAACAACAATAGCACCAAGAAGTACAAGAGACAGGACTCAAAACTTGGGAAGACTCAAATGAGCAATAGGCACTGGAAGTGGCGAAACATCTCTGGTTACCAAGGAGACAGTGAGAGTAGATACCTCATTAGAGGTACCACTGATAAAACTGCAAGAGTTGTGGTAGCAGCATGGTACCCTCATGGACAGCAAGGATGTCCCAAGAGGTAACACAAGAAGGGCTGGGATGAAGAGAGTCTTGCCATGAGAGAGATGACAGCTGAGACAAAATAAAAAAATCCTAGAACAGCGATTCCTAGCACTTGGGCAAACAGCGGTAGCCTGACCACACTTGGCTGCCTCTCTGAGGAGGCATATCAAGTGGCAAGCTTGTGGAACGCCTCCTGTCTCCATGCCTGAGGCCAGATGCTCCACACCTTTCTAGTCAACCCGTGGAAGTCCTAAGAGCGATTTGGAAGAAATCTGAGGGAAAGAAAAAAGAATAAAAATGACTTAAATGGATATTATGCTCATTTCTCTCAGCAAGATGCTCCCACACGGGGGCTCCGTGCTCTGTGCTCCTAGTTTACTGTCGACCTCAATACTCGGATGCTAATTTTTTTTTTTAAGATTTATTTATTTATTTTATGTATATGAGTACACTGTAGCTGTACAGATAGTTGTGAGCCATCATGTAGTTGCTAGGAATTGAACTCAGGACCTCTGTTCTCTCTGGCTCTGCTCCCTCTGGCCCAAAGATTTTTTTTTGTTATATGTAAGTACACTGTTGCTATCTTCACACACACCAGAAAAGGGCGTCAGATCTCATGATGGATGGTTGTGAGCCACCATGTAGTTGCTGGGATTTGAACTCAGCACCTGTGGAAGAAGCAGTCAGTGCTCTTAACCACTGAGCCATCTCTCCAGCCCTCAGATGCTAATTTATAGTCCCTGGAAGACATCTTACCTGCCAGCCATCACCTCTATATTTCAGCCAACTGAAGAGAGAAAGCATTCCTTCCAGCGTGGTCAGTCAGACCAGGGTCTCCTGCTTCTGGACTAAGAGACTAGAATGAAGGTGGTGAATGGTATCTTCTGGGACTCTTAGTCCCTCAGACATGGGGTGGTCCCAGGCTCATGTACTCAGTGGTCTGAGGTCCTCTCTCTTCACCAGGAGCCAGGCCACACTTTGCTATGCTCCGGCCTCATGCTACAGCCTCTTTGGAGGAGCAGGACAGCATTGGATTCCATCTCCCTGGCTTCCAGAGCACTGGGGCAGTGTTGAGGGGCTCATGCAGCTATGGCTGGATGAGCTGCATCCCTGTATTGATCTCTAAAAACAACTATAGTTCAACATGGTTCTATTTAGCTTCAGGACTCAGAGAAGCCTGACCCTATAACTCAAAGCCTACAANTTCCCCTGGCTTGCTCAGCCTGCTCTCTTATAGAATCCAAGACTGCCAGCCCAGAGATGGTCCCACCCACAAGGAGCCCTTGATCACTAATTGAGAAAATGCCTCACAGCTAGATCTCATGGAGGCATTTCCTCAACTGAAGCTCCTTTCTCTGTGATAACTCCAGCTGTGTCAAGTTGACACAAACCTAGCCAGTACACTCACGTTCAGAGCAACAAGTAATTGGGGATGTTCAGAGAAGAACCAAAGCCCTAAGCTCCCCTGAAGCCAGATACACAGACTCTTGGACAGGTGGAGTGTGACCCACAGTCAGATTAGACAAAGAGCTGATGGCATCCCCTGAATTTTCACTCACTGCTGATGTGATCCCCAGAATTCAGAGGGGCTACAAGATTCCTGGGTAGGAGAGCTCTGGACCATAGGACTGGTGGACCACCAAGTAGATGTTCCAAGCTCCCCTGGTCACTGTCTCAAAGATGGTTTCCTGGGGCATAAAGATAAGGGCCCTGTTGGAGGAGCAGTCCTGTTCTAGAAACAAGTATGACTCTTCCATCAAGAAGTGCATCCTGTGGAGCTGAGACAGCTGAGTAAGGTGCTTGCTGCTCCAGCATGAGGACCTGAGTTCACATCCCCAACCACCTTTGGAAAAAGCCAGGGATACCTGTAATGCCAGCCCTGGGGATGTGGAGACAGAGAGGGTCCACAGGCACACTAGCCTGAAAGTCTAGCCAGTCAGTTAGCTGAGGGGTCAGTGACAGGTCCTATTCAAAAAATAAGGTGGAGAGCAATGGAGGAAGACAGACACCAGATGCAGGCTTCTGGGCTGCACACGAGCACACACGGGTGTGTGCCTGCACGTGTGCATGTGCGTGTGCGTGTGTGTGTGTGTGTGTGTGTGTGTACGTATGTGCATGTGTGTGTGTGTCCAGATGCAGGTCTCTGGCCTCCACACAAGCACACATGGGTGTGTGCATGCATGTGTGCATGTATGTGTGTGTATGTGTGTGTGCATGCATGTGTGCATATACCTGTGTGTGCACATCTATGTGCATGTGTGTGTCTCCTTTCTCTCTCTCTCTCTCTCTCTCTCTCTCTCTCTCTCTCTCTCTCTCTCTCACACACACACACACACACACACACACACACACACACACACCTGCGCCAGGCAAAGTTCCTGAGAACCTGTAGCTCCATCCCCATCTCTGAGTCCTGGCCCTGCTTATACACCCAGGAGCATGTTCTCTCTGTGGGTGTCCTAGAGTAGGGCCCACTCTTGACACTGAGTGCTCCAAGCCAGAATGGGCACACATGGGACAGATGGTCGTGTGTATGAGTAGTTGATGTGCTCTTCAGACCCTAAGGTCAGCTGCCCTCGGCAGTGGCAATCCCCACTCCTGCCTGGCCTGGCCTTCATTTTTTCCTTTAGATCCTTAGGACCTGTAGTATCCTGACCCCAAGAATTCTGAACACCTATTCCCTCATGAAATATTTCCAGAGTCAGGATATGAGCCCATCTCTTGGAGACATCAGGCCATGGCCTGCATAAGGGGCTCAGGAGGTGATGGAGAAGGGCTGGTTGGCAAGATAGGGATGGTACCACTGTGACCCTTGGAGGCCTGACGCGGTCTATCTGGTTCTCATCAGAGTGCATCTTCAGCCCACACTCCTCTCCTGAGAGCCTGCCATGGCTCCTCCCCTCTGGTGGGCTTTGTGTGGGGCTAAATGAAGCACTTGAGAGCTCAAGAGTTGGAGCTAATAGAACTGCTGAGGACAAAGGACAAAGGGGTCTTTAGTGATGTTCATACTGTAATGGCTCGTGCTGGCTCTCATCCTGCAGCAGGCTCACAAGGGTGAACCCTGCATTTTCCAGACCTAAGCAAATTGTTGCCCTTGCGGGGCTTACACAGCCCTGCATCGGCTTACCATAACAGGACCCTGTTTTCACAGACACATGCTGGCGAGCTCAGCTCACTGTCTGCCCACTTGTCCCCTGGCTCCACCAGCCTCCCTTGGCACTACCACCTTGGCAAGGCTGCTCCGTGGTCTTGTCTCCAAACCAGGCAGTGAGTGTCAGACTCTAAGGGCTCCATTGGAAACAGCATCGCTGAACACGGAGCCACACAAACAGGTGATGTCATAGACAGGGCACAAATGTCAGGGTCTAGGAGCTCATAGTATTCAGGAATGACAAAGAATTCCCCATATCACAGGGATCTCTTCTACCCCCGTGTTCCTTTCCTTGACTTTCCAAGGTTATGGTCTCAGAGCCAACCTATGAGCCAAACCCGAGTCACTGAGTGTGGTGGTTTGAATATGCTTTGCTCAGTAGGAGGTGTGTGTGGCCCTGTTAGAGGAAGTGTGTCACTGTGGTGGTAGGCTTTGAGACCCTCCTCCTAGCTCCCTGAGGATGCTGAGTCTTCTCCTGGCTGCCTTCAGATGAAGATATAGAAATCTTGACTCCTTCTCCAGCACCATGTCTGCCTGGATGCTGCCATGCTTCCTGCCATGATGATAATGGACTGAACCTCTGAAACTGTAAGCCAGCCCCAGTGAAATGTTGTCCTTTATAAGACTTGCCTTAGTCATGGTGTCTCTTCTCAGAAATTGAAACCCTACCCAAGACGCGGAGTAAGGTCAAACTGTGGTCCACTGTAGCCTTATTCTGATACCCATGTGATCTAGTCCCCGAAGCTGTCTCCCTTGACCCATGGCAAGGAAGCTTGTGTAAAGAAGTAGTCTTGGGCTAGGACAGTGTCTGTCACCAGAGACCAAAGGGATGGCCTTGACAAGCACCAGTCAACCCCACAAGGACACCAGGCAGGGGCAGTAGTGGACAAGAATCAGCCTCCTGTAAGGCCTTGGTACATGGTCACTGCTGGTTGTCCCCAGACCTCAAGAAAATTTGCCAAAAGTCTAGGAAATGTTCTCCTGCCTCTTAAAACCCTGAAAGTCTATTGAATGGTCACCTCAGAAGTTAGAGGGCAGGCATCAGGACCTCTCTTAAGCCTGGAGGATGGAAAGAGACTGTTTCTAGTCAGTAGGGTCCCTGGAACCAGCCCTTCTCAGCCAATGGAGGAGAGCGGGGTGTCGACCCTAAAAGTCTTCCAACGAGGTGACAGCAACTTTGGGGGCACTGATCTCTCCTTCTTGTCCATCCAACCTGCCTTTGTTAAGTGTGCCTAGCTGGGAAAGTAGGCCGCTCTGGGCTGGCGGGGAGGGCTTGGACCCCACTCTGTGGAGCTGCTGGGCAGACTGGCTGCCTGGCTGGAGGCCTTTGATTTTCTGACTCAGATGTGTATTTATAGCAGGCAGCCGCTCCAAGGACGCACTATCCTCTGTGGCGGGAGCCCGGGAGCCAGGCAGGAGCATCAGACAGTGCTGTCCTTTCCCTGCTGAGTGGAGAAGATGCCTGCCTGAGGGGACAGATGGAGGGCTTGAAAATGGGGTCACTTGGGCCACAGAGGGACAGCCCAGGAGCAGTGACTGCCTGTGTGTCCCACGTGGGCAGTAGGATGCTACCTTTCCGAGCACCCGCCTTGTTGTCCCTCTGTCTGCAAGTCAGTCCTTCCCCACATAGACCCCGTCTGTCCTCAGGGCAGAGAGTGTCTGAAGACCATCTTGCCTGCCGTCTTGACAAGGCTGGTCCCTCCCTGTGTCTCCCGGGAACAGATATCTGGGACAGTACTGGGGTCATTCGCTCTGTGTTCGTTCCCCTTGTGAAGGTCCTGCACCTGATGGGGAATGGGAAGAGAATGGGCAAGATTGCAGAAGTACTTTGTAAAGCTGTTCCTCAGCTTTAGAGTAACCCCATGGGGCACCCCTCTTCCTCCAATTGTCCCTCTGGGGCCCCATAGGCAGAAGAAAGCAGCTGGAGGAACACTGAAGGCCCCCAGATATCAGACATGGGCAGGGCAGGTCAATAGTCCCAGCATCCTGGAGCCAGAGTGCTGTTGGGGCTGAAAGCTCCTTTCTCCCAACCCCAGGCTCTAACCAGCCGTGCTCAGAGAGAAACACCCCACCCCAGGATGAAGGAATAGGCCTCTGTTACCTCCAACCCAAGAGGGCATGCCTAAGTACCCCCTTTCGTTCTGCACCTAGCCCTCTTGAAGGCCAGGGCACATCACTGCAGACCGAGCCACTGAGGAACAGCACGGAGACCTTAGGTTTCTCACTGTCTTGGTTGTTTGGCTTTGCCAGAGGAATGGAAGCTCCTGTTCTCTTTTCAGGCCATGAGAGGTTTGCAAAATGGGGCATCTCAAGTCACGGGGGATACTAGATGTCTTGGTTCGAGCCCAAGCCAGTGTTGCCTATGTCTGGGAAACATCACTGGTCCATGGAGATGCTAAGACAGGGAGGGACAAGGCAGTCTACAAGAGCCTTGCAGCCACCACCTCTTCCTGCATGGCCATCTGACACAGAGGGACTTGGAGCCACAGCCTTCTTGGCCGGGACCTTTGAGTCTTAGGAAATGTCGGGTTTTGTGCTTATTTTTAGCTTCAGGAATGTGACGTTTGATAGTATTTGGGTTTTTTAAGAGGGGCCAACTTTAAGATAGACTTGTGTCCCTTGACCCCATGCCAGCCCTGGAACGTTCATAACTAAAAGCAAGGGGTGACAGTCCCCACCCCACCCTCACTGGAAAATATAAGCAATCTTGATCTGTCCCTGACAAGAAGCAGTGCGGGAACCCTGTATCTCTGGCCAGGAGAAGCTGGAACCTGCTGAGTCCGAACAAGCAATGCTCCAGGCTGCTTCTGTGACTTGTCCACAGAAGGGTCCTGTCTCCCCACCCTGGTGAGCTGCAGCTACAAGTCTACAGTCTGGTAGCTTTCGGTTGTGCCCTGGGAGGTAAGGGGGACAGCGTGGAGAGAGGCAGGCAGGGACATCTTCAGATGGTTGAGGAATTTGTAACCTAGTGACACAAAGGACTTCAGGAGATTTGCAGGACAGCTGGGACATCTGAGGGCTCCCTTATGACATTGAAACTCCAGCCATCTCATGGATATCCCCTCAGGGGACCCTCAGCCCTCAACTCTGGCGTGTTTTATTTGTGACACCCGGGTGCCCCCGACCTTACACTGCCCATCTATCATGCATCTATCTCCCATGTCATTTGACAGCTCCTCTCAGCCCTTCAGTTCTAGAAGCTCAGCGTTTTTTGACCCGGCCCCCATCCCAGAAGCAGGTTCGTAAGAGCTGAACCAAAAATAAACCAGTGAGGAACTAAAATAAAAATATTAAATGCCAAGTGATCAAATAATATAATCAATAAATGGGCAAATGAATTGAACTGATCATGCTTTAGAAAAAAAATAAGTACATAGCTAATAAATACAGTGAAAAGCTTTTATCCTTGGCCACCAGGGAAATGCAAATCAAAACCACTCAGCAAGTAGACCTTGCCCTTGGGAATGGCTGCCGTTCAGAAAGACTAAGGACAACAATGCTGGTTAGAGAGAGAGAGAGAGAGAGAGAGAGAGAGAGAGAGCTCTGCACACTGCTTCAGCCACTACAGAAATCCCCGAAAACAGAACCACCATGCACCCTCCTACTCTTGGGACCCTTCTTTAGAAAATTACAGTCAGCATTCAGCCAAAAAAAACACCTGACCACTCATGTTTATCAGAACACCATTCCCAATAGCCAAGCTATGGACCCAGGCCAAGCACCCACCACAGAGGAATGGCCAGGAAAATGTACACACACACAGTGGAGTATTAGTCAGCCATGAAGAACAAAGTCATAGCACTATTAAAGAATGGAACAGGAGGTCATTGTGCTAAGTGAAATGATCCAGACCCCGGGAAGACAAACATCTCTTCCATCACAAGTGGAACCTAGATAGAAAATAAAAAAGTGGAAGAAGGGGCTGCTGGGAGAATTGGGGCAAGAGAGGGTAAATATTGCTGGGTGGGTGAGATGTGTGACAGAGATATCACAACAAAACCCATTGTTTTTCATGTATATTATAATAAAATGTCCCTAAATTAATTACTGTGGTCCCTGCTACTATAACCTGAACGTTTTCTGTTTCTTTTGTCATTGTGTTAAAAGGCAGGACATCCCCGCCAGATACACACATCTACAAAACAATTTCCACACCTAAGGTTCACAGAATGTTGTGGAAGAGGGGGCAGGAAGATTTAAGGACCAGAGTATCAAGGAGTTTGCTCTGAGACTGTTTCCTAGTAATCTTGGAATCTACAGCCATCCCAAAGTCTCATCAGCAAGACTGCCTAAAAGTAAGCAGAGCGAGGACAACAGGACAGACGTGCCAGAGTAGACAAGGGAAAGACCATACGTCCAAACACCATTTAAAAACCTACAGATAACTAAGGGAAGCAGAGAGTGAGAGAACACAGTCTTCCCCAGAGAAGAGCACTCTGATTGGATATCCAGTGCTACACAGTCAGCACACGTGAAAACATGTGTGTGAGTAACATTATTCAAACTGAGCAGGATGTATTTAGAAATATATCAATAGATAGATAGATAGATAGATAGATAGATAGATAGATAGATAGATAGATAGATATGCGAATGGTGTGCTCAAATACACAGGTAAATACATCTTTAAATAAAAGGAAAGAAATATATATGTATGTACATACACATACATGCATGCAATAACAATGCAGAAAGAGGCCATGAATTTGAAAGAGAGCAAGGAGGGGGACATGAGAGGGTTTAAAGAGAGGAAAGAAAAGGAGAAAGAAAGTGGATGGGCCAGCCGGAGCGAGTGGTGCCGACCAGAGCAAGCGGGGCAGACCAGAGCGAGCAGGGTTGACTGGAACAAGGAAAAAAAAATGAAAGTGGAAATGTCTGGTTTTTTTGGAGACTTAGATTATAGTGATGTTTTGCCTGGGCACACATGTGAAAGGATGTTTTGCTGAAGCAGACACAGGTGACAGAATGTTTTGCTATAGCAAACAAGCGAAAAGATGCATGATGTTCAGAAAGAATATAAATATGACCCCACAGACAGTGGGAACTCGAACATTGGTTCGCTTTGCTCCACCTAAATAGTCTTCGACATGCATGTATTAGTACACCTTACATTGCATTGCTGAGCCCTGCTTGTGGGGACTTCATAGAGAGAAACTCACCAAAGATCTTCTCATGAGGTTCCTGTGGCTTCTTGCCGCTTCCGCAGACTTGGGCAGATTGGTGAACTTTGTGGTTTCTTCTGGATTGAACTGCCCTTGCTGGTTCGTGTGTGGTGTCTGCTGAGCGGACTGGACTGAGAACGACAAAGACTGGAAGACCCCCACAGAACTATTTCTAAACAGGTATACATCCCCCGTATCCTAATAACTTTTCTTTTCTACTACCTCTGGTGGGTGGTGGGCTAGAAGGGAGGTTGATCCCTTATTAAAGTAGGCTGTGAAAAATATATGCCGACAGGGAAATGAAGTCATCATGTTATAATCTCAACGAGTAAGTAACAAGAGAGGTGGACCATCTAGGTAGTACTAGGCGTTACTGTCAGCTAAGAATGCATGCCCAATCTCAGGAGTTCTACATATCGGGAAGGAGGAGACCCCTGACATAGGAGAAGTCTCTGGTGAAGGGAAGGGGAGGAAGGCTGCAGTCTGCACCACAGCACGGGGGAAGGAGCCTGGGCCTGGCTTCTCTTCCTCATCTGGTTGCACACCCATTTTCTGCCACGATTGGAGAAACTGGAAAAGTTATATAACCCCTTTGTCCTGTGAGCTAAACAAAACCTCCAGGAGAGGCCTGGGGTAGGTGCAGATGCAGCAAGATCAGACCAAGTGTGAAGTGACCTCTGCTCTTGACATTTGGCACGGGTGGGTCTCAGGCATGTCAGCCACTCTGTCTGGTCTGCCCCAACCTGCGGATCCAACCTCATCAGGAATGACTGCGTAAAGTCTCCGGGTCTTGATCTCACTCGGGCTACAAACGCCAGCAGCCTGCGTAAGACAGAGGCTGCATTTCATCTCCTGGCCATGGAACTTGGCACCATTCTTGGGTCTCCAGTACTGCCCACAGCCTAGACCTGAAGCAAGCCAGCCTGTGGTCTGTTCTGCTTGAGGAGGAAAAGAATGTAAATAGCTGATCCTTAAAGCCCAGCAGTAATACCACAGCTCAGGGATTCTTGGGAGGATGGGTGCTCAGACATCAGGAGAGGGAGGGGAGAGGCACCCTCACCCAGGGCCCTCAGGGAGCAGGATGGCAAAAGCAGAGCCAGAATTCAGGGAAACAGAGGTCTGGAGTCCCCATGGATGGTCCAGGGGACTCAGGGAAGATGGAGGTGGAAAGCAAAGTCACCCTCATGAAACCCCGGGACTGAGGTCTGGAGTTCCTATGTCCTTGGCTGGCTAGGACTGCCCCATTCCCTCTCCCAACCTCCCCGCCAAGGATCAAAAGCAGCAACAAAGAGAAAGCAGATGTCTAGGCCTCACTGTCGGGGAAACTGAGGCACTGAATTGATGCCAAACAAAGGCACCTGTTCCAGAGCAAGGGGACAAGGGGACAAGGGGACAAGGGGACAAGGGGACAGGCACTGGGAAATGAGTTCATGGAGCAGCCTAGGGGGACTTAAAAGTGGTTCTAGCATGTGTCATAAACGAGCGGGATCCAATGGGAGGGCCAGACACTTTTCTGCAGAGTAGAAAGCCCAGGAGAGGCACACAGAATATGGTGGGTCTTAAGAGACCCCTCACACCTGATGCAGACGGCTCTGGACAAGCTAGTGAGACTCTGCCTCAAAATGGAAATGGAAAGAGGAGAGGCCTGAGGAGGTAAGTCGTAGTTCAGTTGTTGGGCCTTGGGTTCCGTCGGCAGTGTAGGGTGGGAGAGATGGGCTAGGGCCTACAGATGGGAGAAAGAACCACCATGACCCAGGAAGAGGCTGGCTCAGGCCAGCCCACTTAACACCAGGAGACCCCAGAGCACAGGCCAACCTTCCTGATGAAAAAAGATGTTCTTTAGGCCTGAGAGATTTCTATCTTGTTCTTGTCCCAGCTGGCTGAGTCACTGGGCAGGGACAGTTCCAGTATGGTCACTAGCTAGTCTTGGTAGCCTATGGACCCTGACCTGCGGTGTCTGTAGCAGCAGCTAGAGCCACTGTCCCACAGGAGTTTATGTAACAGGGAGAAAGCAACCCTGCAGCTACATAAAGAAGGGAAGTAGCGGAGCCAGGCAGTGGTGGCGCATGCCTTTAATCCCAGCACTTGGGAGGCAGAGGCAGGTGGATTTCTGAGTTCGAGGCCAGCCTCGTCTACAGAGTGAGTTTCTGGACAGCCAGTGCTACACAGACAAACCCTGTCTCAAATAAACAAACAAACAAACAAGCCAGGCGTGGTTGCGCACGCCTTTAATTCCAGCACTTGGGAGGCAGAGGGAGGCAGAGGCAGGCGGATTTCTGAGTTCGAGGCCAGCCTGGTCTACAGAGTGAATTCCAGGACAGCCAGGGCTATACAGAGAAATCCTGTCTCGAAAAACCAAAAAAAAAAAAAAAAAAGGTGGGAGGAAGTAGTGCAGGTGGGGTGGAGCAGGGCACCATTGATTGACAGCTTGGGGCAAGTGGGCACTGGCTCCAGGGGCTCACCTGAGCCTCAAGGGCATAGCTGTCAGGATGCTAGGGAGGCTTAGGCATAGCCAGCCCACCAGCCTGCCAGCCATCTGTGTGGGCTCTCTTGGTCCAGGTATCACGAGGCCTCTGTTGTGGGATGTGGGTGTGGCTGTTGGGGGTGGGGAGTGGGTTTTGGCCCTGCAGATATTTATTTCCAGCCTGGAGAGAGATTCACTCCAGTGTTCAAATTTATGCGAGGTGACAAATTCTGCACTTGCCACCTTAAAAGCATGCCCCGGGCTTCACTGCTCTGCCCACAGACAAATCAAAACCAGCGCAGACATAAAAGTTGGATTTTTTTTTCCATTTGTCTGCTCTTCTGGTCCATTTTGGGAAGAAAAGGGAAAAAAATAACAAAATCACAGGAGATGGGGCAATCTCTGGCCACAGTCAGTTTGGAATCTCAGAAATGCCGGGAGCTCTGTCTGTGCCATGACCTACCCTGTGACGAGGCCACCTTCCTTCTGGAAATGCTGTGACTTCAGGGTGAGAATCTGCTGTCAACTCGCATGCCTGCCCCAATACTCACTCAAAGAGAAAGAAAGCTGAGAACAGCCCAAGTGCTGGGCTTCCAGGGATTGTGAACTCGCCTGCTGCTGCCTGGTTCCCACAGCCCCTGGTTCCCACAGCCCCTCACTCACAGCACCATGTCATCCAGAAATAGTGCAGGATGCCACAGCGGAGGTGGGCGTCTGCTGTGGGGCGCTGATAGCACGGGATGGTATGTGTGACAAAGGACGGGCTGTTCTGTGGGTGGGACTTGCACCGCTGAGTGAGTGTGGGAAGTTCTTGCTGGCAGCATGACTCTCCAGGGGAGTTGTAAAGACCTGTGTGCCTCACTGGGACAGAATAAAGCTCTCCTGTGGTTTTCCACTTTCCCGACTTTCTCACCACAGCACCTTTGCTCCATCACTGTCCCATACTGACGCACCAAAGACAGGATCCCATCTGAGCCCAGCTGGGCGAGCCAGTGTGTTGATTTGGGCTATTTACAGGAGAAGAGGAGTCCGTAGCTAGCTACACAGTGTATGGACCCAGCCCAGTTCATTGTCTGCTCTTATACAGTGACTCTGATATAGGGAGAGGAAGGGCCCTGTTGAAGATCTGCTGAGGAATACGAGCCCCAATGGTGAGCCTCCCTCTTCCTTCCACAAGAGAATATTAACATACACTATCTTGAGGGGTCTCATGCTGGTGATCACAGCTGTTCTGATTCAAGAAGGTGATGGTCACACCCACCCGGAGGGGATTCATTTAGATCCCAGGGATTGGCTTCACAGGGGCTGATGCCCAAGAGGTGAACTGACTGGGCCCACAATGGAGGCTTTCCTGGGTTTCCAGGGGTTCTGTCTCCCCACCACAACCCAGAGTCCACACAAAACAGAGGGACAGTGATGGAGCAGAGATGACGAGGTTTGTGACTAGATTTGCTATAGCCTATACTTAACAAAGCTGCAATACCCAGACAGAAACCTGGAATGTCAACCGTGGGGCCAGGGCTCTGGGGCCAGCGGCGGTGCTGTGGTGAGAAAGTCAGGAGAGTACCAGTGAGGCGGACTCCCCTCAGAGGTGGACAGGGAGTCACCACCAGGAGCCCCCTCAAGCTCCAGAGACTGCCTGTGACACTGTGAGTGTATGCTGTGAAGCCAGTCTCTTTTCTAGGTCTTGGTAGCTCCTCATTCTCATCAGGCCCTCCTGGCATGGACAAGGGCTGTTGTCTGCACTTGGGATGGGTTAGGATGGGTTGGCCGGACTTGGGAAGAGAAGGCGAAGTCTGCTCTGGGATTGGACCTGCGTCACATAGCGAGAGCGTCGGAATCTGGATGCTGCTCTTCGTCTATCGCCAATCTTCTGTGTGTTGCTGATTGAGATGGAGAAAGATATAGACCATACAATGCTCCTCTGGGCTGTAGACACATTACCGGATCTAGCATACACTGAGCTAGACTGGGGAGCGGGGGGGGGTGGGGGGAACTGCAGCAGAAAGTCCCTAGTCTTGGTGGATTTAAGTTCAGAAAACCGCAGGAATAAATAGGAAGGAACCCGGCCAAGGTACAGCACAGTCAAAGCTTCAGACCTCAGTAATGGTGTGAAGCTTCAGCAGGCAGGCAAACCCTGCTCCCCAGGGAATGGGGGATAATCCACCAAGACTGGGGCCGGGAGGCTGAAGGCTGGCACGCAGAAGAGGCTGAGAAAGAGAAAACCCCTGTCCTCCCGTGACCTTCCTGACCTCCCAGAACAGAGAGGAATGCGGCTGCTTTCTGACACAGTCAGCAGGACTTGTCCATAGTCAACCTGCATGGTGGGAATGTCTGGAAAGCCACTAGGAGGAGAGACGGTCCCTAGCACGGAGGGAGAGTCCAAGGACGACCGAGTAGAGACCACAAAAAGATCGGTTCCTACTTCACTTTACAGGACAGGAGCATCTGAAAATAAAGTCTCTTTATATTATTTTATTTATTTATTTATTTATTTATTTATTTATTTATTTATTTATTTATTTATTTTGAGAGAGGGTCTCACTATGTAGCCCTAGCTGGCCTGGAACTTGCTATGTAGACCAGGCAGGCCTTGAACTTGCTATGTAGACCAGGCAGGCCTTGAACTTGCTATGTAGACCAGGCAGGCCTTGAACTTGTGGAGATTTGCCTGCCTCTGCCTTCTAAGTGCATCCTGGGATTAAAGGCGTGCGCCACTCTATCCATCTTGAAAATGGAAGCTCTTGGAAGTGCATTGTGTGACTTTCTACAAAACTCGGGCATGATTCACCTCTGTGGCTACAGTAGCAGGGAATGATCATGTGGCTTGTGTGATGGCAAAAGTCCTACATTGTCCTGGACTCTGACATCTGTGACCGTGTGAGTGAAGGGTGTGTGTTGTGAAGGCTGGGGTCCCACTGAACAATGACCGCTGTGGGCAGTCACAGAGAAACAGGATGTACTGAGTCCCATAAAAAGGAAGGCAGCCAGGACAAACTCAAGATGGTGGTTTCTTTCAGAGACTGGTTACCTGGGAGTGACACAAGAGGTCCTTTCAGGAAGATGAGCTGTTCTACACCATGACAAGTTTGTGACTTACAGGATTGGGTCTGTTCATGACAGCTTGTGAGAACAAAGTCGGGGGACAGGTGCTTTCTACCTTCCTGGCTTCCTGTGAAGCTATACTCATTAGGACAGTGTGGTGCTGTCGGGAGAACAGAAACAGAACCATCGGCAAGCCCAGAAATAGATCTCCACAGAGAGAGAGAGAGAGAGAGCGAGTGAGCGAGCAAGCAAGTGAGCTGACAAAAGGAAGAAAGAGAGATGGCAATACACCAAGAAGAACACCCTTCCACAAATGGTACCAGAAGGACGGCACAGGAGAGGAGCCAATAGAAACACACAGGATAAACCCTTCCCCACACTGTCTCCAAGTGGATCACTGACTTAGATGTAAAATACAAAACTCCTAGATCACACAGGCGAAAACCAGGGTGGCTCTGTGCTCAGGGAAGACTGTTAGAAAGACTGATGATGATACAGGCAGCGTAGTGGTCACCGCCCCACGCGCTACTCAGTAAGGATGCTGGGTAAGGCATTCCTCAATGAAGCACAAAAACAAGTAGGCAGGGGGTGGGGCTTTTCCCGGAGAATGAGAGGATGGTGAGCCAACGCTGAGAGAAGGTATTTCCAAAGATTATTATCCGAAATATGGAGAGGACTCCTAGAACTCAAAAAGAAAACAGAGAATGGAATTCAAAGACCAGTTTAAAAAAAAAAATAAATCTCATCAGAGAACTTAGACTGAAGTCCAGTGGTGCATGAAGGGATGCTGAATGTTGTATGCCATTGGGGAAATGCAATTAAAGCCAAACACTGTGTCCCTGTTAGGATAGCCCAAACCAATGCCAAGCACTGGCAGGACATGGCACAGCAGGTGCTCTTTTTTTTTTTTTTTTGCTTTTCGAGACGGGGTTTCTCTGTGTAGCCCTGGCTGTCCTGGAACTCACTCTGTAGACCAGGCTGACCTCGAACTCAGAAATCTGCCTGGCTCAGCCTCCCAAGTGCTGGGATCAAAGGCGTGCGCCACCACTGCCCAGCAGTGCTCTTCTTTATAATTGGAGGGAATGAAAGTGGTTCCACTATGGAAGGCAGCTTGGCAGGGTTGTTTTTGTTTCTGTCATTTTTCATTTGTTTGTTTTGTTTTATGAAGCCAAACATATGCTTACCATACAACTCAGAACTCATGGTCCTCGGTAATGGCTAAACATTTGTGTCCACACAAGCCTACCCCCAACCCCTGCCATGTTTATAACACTCATAATTGCCAAAAGCTGGAAGTGACGGAGATCTATGGCATCTCCATACAAAGGTGTGTTACTCGGCACTAAAATTCAATGAGCATTCAAGCTATATGTAGGTCTGTGCTCCAATGGCATGCAATGTTCAGCATTCCCCCCTCCCCCATGCACTACTGGACTCCTGTCTACATTCTCCGATGAGATTTAAAAAAAAAAATACAGTCTTTGAATTCCATAATATAACAGCACACATGGAGGAACTTGTTAACAATAGCATTTTATTTCTTATGGTACTAGAGGCTGTAGTTCAAGACTGAAGAGAACATCTGAAGGTTCTGTGTCTGGTGTGAGGTTCTTTCCAATACTACCCTATGACTTGGCTATTTAGATTATCCTGCCTCCATCCCCTGGACTCCACCCTTCTGACACATCATTTCCCTAAATGTTTATCACCTAACCTTCATCTTGGGATAAGAATTTGAACATCTGGGTTTGGAGGGATACATTCAGCCTACAGCACCATGAAAAGACACAGAGGAGATATAGGTACATATGACAGAGTGAAGGAGATGGTCTAAATGAAAGGCTACACATTGCTTGATCCCAGCATCTTAGAAAGGGCTTCCCAGGGCCTGAGAAGGGATGGGTGTTCAGACAGAGTTTAGAAGACTTATTCTGTAGTGAAAATGCCATGTGATACTGTGGTGGGATCACATTTCCTTCAACCTCAGACAAAACTTACAGGGCACACAGAACCTAGGTGAATCATAGCAGGCTGGTGGACTATAGTGGGTCCCTGGGAAGAGGGGTGTAGGTAGTGAGTAACTTGTGGGACAGGAAATACATAGGAAAGTTCCCAACTTCCCACTCAGTTTTGTAGTGAACTTAAAACACCTGTAAGGTAGGATGTAAAGGTCAGTTTTATACCCAGCTAAGATGCCTATACAACAGAAGGTAGTGGCCAGACATACCAGGCAAAAAGAAAAAGAAAAAAAAAAAAGAAAAAATTCATTCAAGGACATTATCGTTATTACAAACTTAAGTACCCATTCAGACAACTGAGAATTGAACTTTAAAAACATCACCACAGGGCTGGAGAGATGGCTCAGAGGTTAAGAGCACTGACTGCTCTTCCAGAGGTCCTGAGTTCAGTTCCTAGCAACCAACCACGTGGTGGTTCACAACCATCTGTAACGGGATCTGATGCCCTCTTCTGGTATGTCTGAAGACAGTAACAGTGTACTCATATACATAAAATAAATAAATCTTTAAAAAAAAAACAAACAAACCATCACCACAGGAAGCTTTGAGTCTATTTGGCTCTGGGCCTAAGGCCAGATCAAATGTAGCTAAAAACAGTTTATAAAAATGTGATAAATTAATGTATGACCCTAGAGAAGTCAGAAAACTGAAAGAGTTTTGGGTGAAAGTAGATAAAAAAAGGGGGTGACTTAAAAGGGGGAAAGTAATTAAGTACAGTTCAAATACACTTGACCACGAGAGACAAACCCAAAAGGGTAGGTACTGGTGAAGGGGATAGAGTTACCAGACCTCCAAGCCACTCACAGAGCACCACTCTAGTAGAGCCTGCTCAAAGATGAAACACAATATGATACAGATTAATGAACACTAATCATTGAAAACTTAACCTCAAATAGATGCTATGGAAGGTTATTTTTAAAATAGATGTTTGGTACATAAAATGTCATGGGGTTGGGAAATATTTCTAGTGCACTGATGTCCCTTTTAGGCTGGCTTTAAAAAATTACATATCCAAAAGTTACAGCAGTTAAGATGGGTAGCCAGAAGCCATAGCAGAAAGCCACTTCCATTTTTGCGATTGCTTAATTCCATTCTCAGAGGAGCATAACAAAACAGAATTTGGGAGTTGTTTTTGTCCTCACTGGAGATTACATTTCTTAGGCCAATGTGAGGTTGGATGGTGAATGTTAGATTATACCGCAGAATACGTTTCAATGCTTTTCAGGCCCTAAGCCTGAGGATTTGGCTAGGAGTTATACCAAATCTAAGGCCTGGCTTTCTCAAATCCAGCGTGATCTTCCGGCACTCCTTATCTTATTCTTTGCTGGTGTTTGTCTTTTAAGAGAGGGTCTTACTGCATATCCCAGGCTGGCCAGGAACATGAGACCCTCCTGCCTCAGGATCCCAAGGGCTGTGATTACAGGAATTCTTCACTATGGGTATTCACTAGTTGAAGAAAGGTAACACCTGAAAACAGATTCCCATCCCTACAGGTTGTATCTATTTGCAAGAAGTCCTTAGCCAGGAGAATTCCATACTCAGTAGCTGCAGTTTTGAAAGCTTATTTGGGGCCCTCCATGCAGAAAGTGTATTACCAACTAGGAAGGCGATGATCAAGCTTGCAAACTGAATCTGTCAGTGTATGTATGGTGTGTGTTAATGTGTATACAGGTATGCACATGTGTGTAGGTGCACATACATGCATGTGGTAGCAGAAAGTGTATTATCAACTAAGAAGGTGATGATCACACTTGCAAACTGAATCTGCCAGTGTATGTGTTACCACACATGTGTTCATGTGTGTACAGGTATAGACATGTGTGTAGGTGTGTGTAGATATGTGTTTGTGAAATATGGAGGACAGGCTCAGGTATCAGTACTGGCCTGGAACATGGCCACTGAGACCCCAGGATCTGGCTATTTCTGGCTCTCCAGGGCTGTGATTACAAGCACTCACAGCCATGCCTAGCTTTTCTATGTTGGTTCTGGGAGTCATACTCACTGCCCTAAACTAACTTGCAGAATAAACATTGTACCAACAACACCATCTCTCAATCCCAAATTCCATTGATTGATTGATCATTGATTGATTGATAGATTGATTGATGATTGATTGATGGATGGATCAGGATCTCCCACCAAATGTCCTCCAGGTTTATGGTCACTTTGAGTGGGGGGCCAGTTATCTTCTCCTTCCTGTAAAAACCTCTCCATTTCCAGATGTAGAAGAGGGTGTGAGGTCTGCCCATCTCACCCCTTGAGTCCATTTTTAGGCCTTGGCATAACCAAATGGGCAGGACTTGGGTGTGTTTTGCTGGGAGCAGAGGCGCCAGGCCATCTGGTGGACATTAGTCTATGGGCTTCTTGGTTGAGGTAATTTTCACGTCATTTCAGTATAAACAGAAAATACAGTATTCTATTACAAAAGAACTTAGGAAAATGAATGTGGTCAGGACAAAGTTGCACAGAGGTCAAAAACTTTTAAAAAAACAAACACATTGGAAGAAAACAGGAAATTTTCTCAAAAATATAAAAAGCCATTGGGAGGTATACGATGCTTCCATAAACTCTCTTTGGCAAAGTAGAAATATCCATATAGTATTTAATTGTGGTTGAGAAGGACACACGCCTACATCCAATGAGTGATTTTAAAAATCAGAATAAATTACACAGGGGTCAAAGAAATGGTGTTTAGCTGAGAAACAGAATGGCAAGATGGTGGGCACACTGGATCAGGACAGCGCTGATGGTGTTGGCTGTAGAGCGCCTCCCTGTGGGCAAGACAGCCCCCTCACCAACCCATCAGCTGTGTCTGTCTGCACACGACTATTCCAAGGATCTGTTAACTATTAGGTTCCCTCAGAGGAGATGGCAAGGAGTGTGGTCCACTGGACTCTCAGCTGAGCTTCTGGCTGGCCTGAGTCTTGTGTACAGTTTTGCCTGAACTGCATGGGGCCTCCAGGAGGAACTGGAGTACATAAGGTTGGTGAAGGTTAACTGAAGGGTGGGGTTTAACAATGGACTTCACCTCTACAGCTGTGGGGAAGTCTTCCATGCTGGGAGAGACTTTCTGGTGGTACAGCTGCTTTGGGGGGGTCACCCATGCTCCTGTAAGTAACCCCTTACCCTTGCTTTGTAAGCAAGTCCAATAAACTCATGGGCTCCCAAGTTGGACTTTGGTGGGATCAGGCTTTGGTTTTCAGTTCGGAAGAGGGCCGGCAAGCTCAGAGCATCTGAATAGAGGGCTTGAGGGGCAGTTGTTTTTGAGAAGGATCATGAGCTAAGCACAACCTTGAACTGCAAATCTGTTTCTGACTAGCCGGCTGACTGGGCTCCCCCAGCTGAGGGGTGCTGAAGGCTGGCACGAACTCCAGTTGTCATTGACACCTGCTAAAACATTCCCTGGTTGACCTTTAGTGGGTGGGGTGTCCGGCTTCACTTTGGAGACTCGGAGGTCTCCAAAACTCTCTTTGGCAAAGTAGAAATATCCATATAGTATTTAAATATAGTATTTAAATTAATTATTAATTTAAATTAATTAATTTCCTTATTTTCTTTCAAGTTTCTCTATTGCTAAAAACAACAACAGCAACAGCAATCTATACATGCTCATGGAAAAGCAAAATGGCTGATAAAGGTCAGGTTTATGGATCCGGAAATACCTCGTATTCTCACGTGCCTGGCAGTGTGAAGCTTTGGGAGCCACTGGGTGAACTTAGATCTCATGGCTTTGCCAAGTTCAAAGAGAGACACTCTGTTCTGGAAGCTACCGACGCTCCTCAGGTGCTGAGTCTCTGGAGCACTAATAAGGTTTGCTGATGTCCCAAGGTCAGGGAGGCCTGTTGTCCTTGAGCCAACTGTGGGCCGTGTCCAGGGATCAGCCAGCAGACCTTGAGTAGGAGAGCAGTTGATTCCATAAGGGCTCACAGCATCCTGCTCTGCTCCCTGGTAGCAGGCTTGCAACAGCGGGAAGCCCTAGCCATTAGTGGACAAAAATGACCAAGCCTCAAGTGCCTGGGTTCTGGCCTCCCTACCCTCTGCATTGATTTGACTCTGCAGTGAACATATTCCTCTGGGTTCCAGCCATGGTGCATTTTTGTGTGTATTTGTTTTAACACCCTCCCCTAACACACCCAGCAAACTGGGATTGCCCTTCTCGCCTCTGTCCTTAAACAGTGCTGAGTGAGCGCTGCTTCAGGTTTGTGGCCAGAGAGGCCAGGGAAGTGTTATTCCCGGACACTGGGCTTTGGTGTGATATTTGTTCCAAACACCCTGTCATTACGGCTGCTTTCCCAGCAGCCATTGATGCACACGGCTCTCTCTGGTCAAGCGCTTCTCAGATATACTATGTTTTTTTGTCCATCCTGGGATCGAGACTGGGGTGCTTGTGCCAGACCTGCCACCGTGGTTACAGAACATTCTGTCCCGGGATGTCAAAATACATGGCAAGTGCTCAGAGAGGTTAAGTGACCAGCTCAGACTCAGTCAGATGTGTTCAGCGAAGAGCCCAGAGTTGAGAGTAAACTCCTCCATACCCCCTCCCACACTGCAACAGAGTCACGAGCAGCCATGAGGCAGCCATGAGACTCTGGGGGGTTAGCCGTCCTAGTGGCTGAGCAAAGATGTGGGATAGAATTCTGCTCATATTGCAGAAATTTTTTTTAAATCCCTTTTGGCATATGGTTACATACTTACTATGGGAAAATAAAATTAATGAGCAAAAAGAAAGTGACTCTACCCTACCGCACAAGTAACCATTCGTGAATCTGTGCTCATGAGGGGCCCCAAGCAGGCACCCTGTGCCCTGGGTACAAACTCACCTCACAGATGGCACTTCCCACAGCACAGAGCTGCTATGCTGTTAGCAGGTTTCTGGTAAGTGTCTGTCTCCTGGAGTCTTTCCCTGAGTTGCACAGAGCAACCCGGCCAGAGCACGTGGCTGTTCTTAAGTAATACTTTGTTGCTAACTGCTTAGGTCTTCCGACTTGGGTCGTGAAAACAGCATTGCCAATGAATGGGGGGGGGGGTGCATCTCGGGTTACAGTCTCAGGGTATATCCTAAGCTGCAGGAACAAATGACAAGACCCACCCATGTCCTCCACTCCCCACTGGAATGATGGTCTTTTTAGTTTTTGTTCCTCTGTTTTTGTGTTATAGTATGTTTATTTGCAGTATTGCTGACTTGGTTGCTCTCAAAGCTAGTCAAGACATTAACCCTTTGTTTCCCACATGTGTACCCGTTATTTCTCACACCTGCTGCAAATATTCACTCACACACACACACACACACGAACACATACAGTTCCTCACCACTCACACATACACACATGTGCATGCACACACACATGCATGCACACACACAGTTCCCTACCACACATGCATATACACATACATACATACATACATACATACATACACACATACATACATACATAATACACTGTTCCCTACCACACATGTACATGTGTACACACACACACATACATGCACACATACATGCACATACATGTTTCCCCACCACACATACACATGTACATGCATACATACATACATGTGCACTTGTGCACGCCCCTCTGCTTGTTACTCCATCTTGTCCATTTGTGCCTTTCCTTCCATTGTGACCTGTGTCTTTGTCCCCAGTGCTTATGGTCAGGGTGCCACTTCCCTGCATGCTCACACCTCTGTGTTAGCTTTCCCATGTTGTTCTGTAAAAGGCAGGGTTTCTTCGTGGTGGGAGGGGACCACCACCTTACAGGTGGGGGCACATGTAAATGACTTTCTCAAGTCAGGCTTCAGGGAGACCAGACATGCTTTGCTGTGTGAAGAATAGCCAAATTGTGGTTTGTGTGTGCCTGTTAGTACCACAAGTGTGAGGCTGGCCTTGGCCCAACCATCCATAGCTACAACACCCTCTTCGTCTGTAAACCTTCTCACTTGTAAGAACGACCTCCATACTGATGGCTTCTGAGGGCAATTTTGAGCGGCGAGTGCATGAAGCCACATGAAGTTCTTACTGCAGCCTTTGGCAGAGTAAGTGGGACCCAGGTGTCATTAAGTGGGATGTAACCTGAGCTCTAAGGAGTCCTGTGGTTGATTAATTGCATATAATCAAGAGTTAGTGTTTTATAAGTTCTCCAAGTCATTAGGTCCATTAGGCTTTGACAAGATACCACTCAAAGACAACAGCACATGCCCTTTGATAACCAGCATTCCTCAGAGACCCAGCCCTTGAACAGCAGCTCAAGTTGTGGGGTAAGCAACGCCTTAGACTGGCCACTTCCTGGTCCTCCTGGTGGGAAAATGATTGACAAGGTTCTGTTCTGAGAAAGGAGAAGCCTAGAAGGAAAGAGGCGGCCTCCAGAGACTACTAAGAGCACAGATGCCCTTTGGATGCCAACTTGGCTCTGTAGCCTGGAGTAGTAATAGACCAAGGTTTTAAGCAACTGCAACAGATGCAGGCAGATCTTGCCCAGGGACTTCCAGACTCAGCCATGCTTCGAAGTGAGCCTATCTCCTTGGCTGAGGCAGACATGTCTTTTAAATTTTTTTCTGGGTGGAAAGTTTGTATAGTGGTTAAGAGTATTTTCTGGGGCTGGAGAGATGGCTCAGTGGTTAAAAGCACCAACTACTCTTCCAGAGGTCCTGAGTTCAAATCCCAGCAACCACATGATGGCTCACAACCATCTGTAATGGGCATCCGATGCCCTCTTCTAGTGTGTCTGAAGACAGCTACAGTGTACTCACATATGAAATGAATATGGCCAGAAGTGGAGCCAGAGCAAGCAGGGCTGGGGGGGTGCTGGGGAGAGTATTTTCTGTTCTTCCAGAGGACCCAAGTTCAGTTCCTAGCCCCCAAGTCAAGAGGCTCACAACTGCTTGTAACTCCAGCTCCAGAGGATCTGATGGCATCTTCTGGTCTCTGTAGGTACTTCACATATGAACACATACCAGCACTCTCATGCCCACCCCTGCTCCTGAAACATATGGATATGGAGGTTGAAGCAAGAGGATCTCTGTCTCAGGACCAGCTCAGGCTACCCCCATCTTGGGGGAAAACAGGCTGACAGGAGGTCAGCTTTTGCTGGGTTTGTTGTCTTGAAGAAGACAGAGTATACATTTCCATTCAGGGTGGCCCTCAGAACTCAATTGACTGGGCAGGCCCATACCCTTGAAAGACAGCTATTTCACCCAGTCTGATAACTACTAAAATACCCTAGATAATGTCTAAGCAGCTCCCTGAATGTCAAGCTTAATAATGGAAATCAACCAGCAAGACAGCTAGCTGCCCATCTGGTTGGCTTCTGGCCCCCAAAGCATACAAATACAAAGTGAATGGCTGCTTTCCCTCTCCAACATAAGCTCCTCTCCTTGTTTTGTCTCTCACCAGCCCTACCCTGAGCCCCTCTCCCTGCCTTGACCCTTACCAGCCCAGGGTGTGTCTTGCCTGCTCCACCAGCTAAAGACTGAACTTCCCAGGGTCAGGAAAAGAATTTTTGCTGTCTTCGTTAGGATTTAACTGCTGTGAACACACACCATGACCAGGGCAACTCTTATAAAAGACATTTAATTGGCGCTGGCTTACAGGCTCAGAGGTTCAGTCCATTATCATCATGCATGGCAGTGACCAGGCAGGGATGGGGCTGGAAGAGCTAAGATTTTCACCTCTTGTTCTGAAGGCAGCTAGGAGAAGACTGACTTGCAGGCAGCTAGGCCGAGGATATTAAAGCCCACGCCCATAGTGACACACCTACTCCAACAAAGCCACATATACTCCAACAAGGCCATACCTCCTAAGTAGTGCCACTCTCTGGGCCAAACATATATAAACCATCACACTTGCTGATAGGGTGTGAAGTGAGGTCCCACTTCTGTTCAAGGGAACAATCCATCTCCATCTTCCAGTTAAGTATTTTTCCTTATGGTCTACAAGGGCAAGAGCATACTTTATTCCCTAGATGGACTTGATTCCCATTAGCCACCCTGGAGGCAGGGTCACAGTCTTCTGCCAGCCATGTTGGTGCTCATTTGTTGAATGAGTGCATTATGAGTTGTAAATGCAGGATGAAGAAGTAGTGTACATATTCATCTTTGCTTTTGGGGAGAGAGGTGACTCTCTTGCAGCTTGGTGTGAGGTGACTCCCTTGCAGCTTGGCGTGTGTTTCTGAGATTTCTGGGAGCTTAGAATGGAGGAAATCTTGGAAGAGGGGACACTTATCACCGTTTTTTTTTCTATGCTGGTTAGTGTTCAATCCAACAACAACACATTCAAGAAAATTAAAATCTTTATAGCTAAACAAACAACAAAGAAGATGGGCCCCCAACAAGATGTGTAGAGTCCTGACTAGCAGTTCTAAAGATGGGAGGGGAGCTGAGGTGGACTCATGATGAAATCCAGCTTGGTGACTAGCTGCATTTCATGATGAAATCCAGCTTGGTGACTAGCTGCTACTCTCATAGCTTCCTGGGGAATGTAGAGGATGGCCTGGGTAGAAACTTATTGCTGGGGCCAGATGCAGACCATCTAGGTCAGCTGAGTTCATCTCCAGGCAGCTTCTAAAGGGATCAGCTGACAGCCACAAAGATGAGGTAACCTCAGGGCAGCCTGTCTCAGGTGATGACATTCTACCTGCCTCTCACTGAAAATGGCCAAGGCAGCAACCCTACAGTATAGGGTAGTGGGGTAGCAGGGAGACAAGGTGTGGCTGTGTTGGTTTCTCACAGGGACAGGGAGCCAAGTAGGGATGCTAGATAAGAATGCCAGGTAGGCGTGAGGAGTGGGCATTGGGTCAGAGCCCTGCAAAACTCTGTTGTGTCCAGTGTCAAAGCATTGAGTTCCACAGCAAGGAGACTGAAATTATGTAGGAGCAGGTCCAGGCCTGGAGTCTGATTAGGCCATTTATTCCTTTGCCCACAAACAAACATTCATATGCCCTGTGCCTTGGGAAGATTGTCCATCCCTCTCTTCCCTCTTCAGGGATGCTTTGATGGGAGATTGGGCTGGGCTGTAATAAGATAGACATCACTTTAGTTGGAAGCTAAGACCTCAGGGCATGAAGCTTCCCCCCTGAAGGTCAGTGCAGAGCCAGGCAAGCCATTATCCAGGAGCTGTTGAATGAATCCATGCTGAGCACACCAAGGCCAAGTTCTACTTTAGGTCAGAGGACAGTTTCTCATTCACAGAGGAAACTAGTCAGCCTGGGTCCTCTGCCTTCAGAGACTTTGGGGCCTGAGGAGATTGCTCTGAGATAAGAGAATATGGAGATGAGATGACCAGAGCAAAGGACTTCACTGACAACTCTGATAAAGTAGCAAGGATCATTCTTACACCCTCTGGAGTGACCACAAATAACCAAAAGAGATACAATACACAACAATAGCGTCTGAGACCTTGCATCAGACAAGGAAGGACAGACATTGCTGAGAGATGGTGACAGTCAAGGGACTCCTGAAGGGGTTTGCAGGCAGCCACGCAGGGAGGGAATGTAGGTTTGGCCAATGTTAGGTTCTTTTGGAACGTAGAGGCTCCACACCATTGTGAGGGGTGCAAGAGTGAACTAAGGACTCTGGACCCAGCTGCATAGCCTTTTGAAGGGAACACAGGACACACTCTCTACATGAAGCCACACAGACCACATACACCCACCAGCAGCACCCTCAGACACAGAGCTAGTATAGGGCAACAGAGTGGAATCTGATCCTGGGGCTTTAGAGTGTCAGTGTCCAAGAACTGCGGAGAGTCTGAGGTACCTCCTCTGACCCCGGAGACAGGGTTTCTTTGTGTAGCCTTGGTTGTCCTGAAACTTGCTCTGTAGACCAGGCTGGCCTGAAACTCAGAGATCCCGCCTGCCTCTGCCTCTCTGCCTCTCTGCCTCTCTGCCTCTCTGCCTCTCTGCCTCTCTGCCTCTCTGCCTCTCTGCCTCTCTGCCTCTCTGCCTCTCTGCCTCTCTGCCTCTCTGCCTCTCTGCCTCTCTGCCTCTCTGCCTCTCTGCCTCTCTGCCTCTCTGCCTCTCTGCCTCTCTGCCTCTCTGCCTCCAGCCTCCCTGCCTCTCTGCCTCTGCCTCTGCTTTTGCCTCCTGAGTGCTGAGATTAAAAGCATGCACCATCACTGCCTGATGAAAGACTCCTTCTTAAGCCCTACCTCCTGCTCCTGAATTGGGGTCTCTCTCCTGGAGGCAAAGGTTGCCCTGGCAGAGACACGAGGCTGTCTAGGCCCTGAACATCATGCCTAGTGGCTTCTCCCTCTGCAATGGCCTCAGATCAGAAAGAAGGGTCATTTGGACATTTTGTCTTGGAGTCTATCTATCTATTTATCTGTCATCGCTAGCCAGCCTGTAACCAGGCAGCCTGAGGGGAGCACTATGGGGTCCAGATCTGTGGTAATCATCAGCTGTGAAGGCTGTGCAGGGTAATTTCCTCTCTGATCCCAACATCCTCGGGCCCACTCTCTGGACCACCCACAAGAATGTCTTCCCCAAATGCAGAAGATGATCCACCTCCAGCAGTGTACAGAGTCCTTACAGACCAGGGACATAAAGCACAGGCTAGAAAAACTCATTGTCTGTGCAGGATACACAACTCCCAAAGGACCAGCGAACCCATCTGACAGCTATGACAGAAACATAACACTGGGTGGATCCTCTGGCTGTGGGTAACAAGCTGAGGGGACAGACTTGGGCAGGGTCATGCTCAGCAGTGCGTCCAGAGGCTGTACGGCCAGGTGTAGTGGCTACTGCTCCCAGATGCTCAGAGAGCCAGCCCTGCAGCAGACGAAGACAAGCTGTGGCTTCTGTCCATTCCGGTGAACAGAAGCTGCTGTGATGGGCAGGAACAGTATTTTTAGACCCAGCGAGCTCTTTGCCACGTGGTCTGGTGTCTGAGCGGGCAGCTCCAGGCGTGAGGAGCAAGTTGTGAACAGTCACGCTGGTCCACGCTCCCACAAACTGAGAGGTCTTTTAAGGAAATCCCTCCCCGTGGCGGGGCTGAGTCATCTGGCTTCCATCTCTGCCTCCTTAAATAACCGGAATCTCAAATTAGCCATGAGGGGAGGAAAAAAAAAAAACAATCATGAAACTCTTTCTTTATTATAAAAAGGAAGACAAAAACCCAGGAGCTGACATGCAGGGCAGAGGCTGCTCCATTTGTCAGCATTAATCTCGCTTCCTGCACTCACAGGAAGATTTCCTCTCTTCCTGGAAGGTGCCTCAGAGCTGGAGCAGAACGAGAGGAAACCGGAGAAGGAGCCTCAGCAACGGGCCGTCTGTCTGTCCATCGCTGCCCCAGGAATCCTCAAGTAAAAAAGTCTCCTAAACACTGGCTGGCAGGAGATGCAAATGGAGGTATTTTTAGGGCATATTAAAGCACCCAAGCTGTAATTTACAGACTGAAGCCTGCCCCTCCCCTCCTCGCTGAAAGCGATGGGAGAGGTGGCTCCTGCTTTTAAAAACCCAGCTTTGGGAGTGACTTGGCTGTTCCACACAGGAGGAAAGTATGCTCATTGTGCATGCAAACAATACCACAGGCTACAAGACAATGCAGCAAGGAGGGAAAAAAGAAAAAAGAAAACGTCACTCCTGGTCTTGCCTAGGAATTTTACCCATTCACAAGGGTGAGCTGGGTGGGGCCCAGTACCGACTACCAGAGGGAGACAGAGGGACAGGACCACAGGTCTTCTTCAGTTCCAGAAGAAAAGCAATGGAGAGAAGCTAAAGGCCACTGCACATCACATCCATAGATCTTGCCACAACTCAGGGGGGTTACTCTGTGAGATCCTCAGAGACAGCCAGAAAACCATGACAAGGTCTGCAGACAAGGTACCAGCTCAGCAGTTCTTCCAGAGATGACCTTCGCCTTGGGTCAGAACAAGAGGGGACAGATGGACTTGGGGTAGAGAAGGGATCCAGAAACAGGCCAAGGGCACTGGGATCTACCTAGGACAAAGGGAATGTTGCACATCTCTGGGGAAGCGTCCTTAGGGGTGTACTCTGGGCATGTGTGAGGAAATGAGACTGACCTCTTTCCCTCATACTTGGGATCGGATGTGAGACATGAAGTCATAAGTGTTGGGAGGAAGGAGGGGCCTTACCTGCATATGGAAAGCGGTGTTCTCACCATGGCTCAAAGAAAGGGCCACAGACACAAGAGAAAACCCTTTTGAACAGCTTTCAAAATGTGACAGGCTGGAGAGATGGCTTACTAGTTAAGAGCACCTGTTGCTTTTCCAGAAGACTCAGGTTCAGTGGCCAGCACCCACAGGGTGATTTATACCCATCTGTAACTCCAGTTCCAGGGAATCTGATGTCCTCTTCTAGCCTCTGTAGGCACCAGACCCTCAAATAGCACACATGAATACCTGCAGGTAAAACACTCATACACATAAAAAAATAAAACAAAATAAATCTAAGAAAACCATATGTGAGTAGCCAGGCTTTTTAATACTAGCACTGCGGTGGTAGTGCAGGCAGAGGCAGGCCAATCTCTGTGAGAGTTTGAGGCTAGCCTGGTATACATAGTAAGTTCCAAGATAGCCTGGGCTATGCAGAAAGACTCTGTCTCAAATAAATAAATAAATAAATAAATAAATAAATAAATAAATAAGGCTAGCCTGTTCTACATAGTGAGTTCCAAGACAGCCTGGGCTATGCAGAAAGACTCTGTCTCAAACAAACAAATATTAAAAAAGAAAAGAAAGCCATAAATAACATAAAAAACAACTAAAGTACCAGGAGGATATATTTGTGACGTATGTGACGAGGTAGGAAGTCATAGAAACCTAGGACAAAGAGCAGAAGGTGAAATGTAAAGAAAAGAAACAAAGGAGATGTTGATATGAGCCGTCAGCAGGAAGAGGTCCTCTCTTGTCAGTATTGCCTAGAAAGAGACAGAACATGATGAAGAACTCATTCTTCATCTAGCCAGTGCTCAGAGTTCTGAAATGGAGCACTTTCCTAGTGGGCAGAGGGCAGCAGGCCCCTCCTGCAGCCCTGGGGACCGAGTCTTGAACTGCCATGGCTTGTGTGACGTCCTGGGATATCTCAGTCTACCCTCTTGTGCCACTCTCCCATTAACTCTGTCACTGGCTCAGTGTCTCCGCAGCACAGCTCCTGGCCAGGGCAGTGAAGTAAGATCCTCAACAAGCAGTCCCATGGGTGCCTGAGAAGCGGGTCTACTTCAGTTCACAAACGAGACCACTATGGCCTAAATAGTCCAAAAAAGCATTGAAGTTTCTCCAGGACCAGAAAGGTGAGCTAAAGTAGAAAAGACCAAAATAGAAGGTCAAATTGGGTGTGTTGGCACAGGTTTGTATAGTGACAGCTTAGGAGTTTTGGTTTCTTTAAAAAACACAGAAATCGCCGGGCATGATGGCGCACACCTTTAATCCCAGCACTTGGGAGGCAGAGGCAGGTGGATTTCTGAGTTTGAGGCCAGCCTGGTCTACAGAGTGAGTTCCAGGACAGCCGGGGCTATACAGAGAAACCCTGTCTCGAAAAACCAAACCAAACCAAACAAAACAAAACAAAAACAAAAAACAAAAAACAAAACAAAACACAGAAATCTTATAAGAATATGTTTTCAATTTCATTCCAAGTGTGGGATATGGGGCTGCTTCAGATTGTCCACAGGAGCTGACTATGATTTGCCTCGTGCTCCAGCAGGGGTGTAATTTTACCACCTGTGGGTAGTTTGGGCAATTGTGTGACATTTGGAATTCTGGGGACTTTTCAGCTTGAGGGTCCTAAAGTGGTGGTGTTTTGTGGGTTAACTTGCAAATGGGCTCCACTGCCTAGCAACCCATTGCACCAAAAGACCTTGCATGCACCCTTGCACCAAAGACCCATTGCACCTCAGGGATCCCTGAAGCACAGTAGCTTGCTTGTGGCTACATGTGACTACTATCCAGGATGCCTGGACTCCTCGTCCAGCAACAACTCCAGCAGAAGAGCCCAGTGAGTACCCAGGTGACACCGTGTTCCACTCTTTCCTGGTCTTCCCAAGGCCGACCCTGGCCACTGTTAGGCCAGCTTTTTTTTCGGGAAATCTACCCTCCCATTCATGGCCACAGTGTTGGAGTTGCCTAAGCACTCGGCAGAATCTCCCCAGGCCTCCAGAAACCCAATCACCTGTGGCCTGGCTCCTAAAACCATGAAGAAGCAGCCCGTCATCCATCCTGGCCAGACCAACACCAGGGCCCAGTCCTGACCTGTCGGCATCAGCAGCCTGCCCAAGCTTAAGAGGTGCTAGGCCAGAGCCCACCCTCTCAATTCTCCCTGTAAACTAGGAAGGCTGAACAGCAGACACCATCAGAAGCTGGAGAGAGCCCCCTCTTGGTTCACAGCACACTTTTCCTGACCCCATAACTGTGTCTTGCACAAAGCAGAAAATAAACTCACAGCAGCCTCTCCCCACCAACCCCCCAAAAATGCTAGAGCTCTGAGAAGAGCTGGGTGGTTGATTGATTGTTGGTTGCTGTTGGTCATGGTTTGCTAAGCAAAGAAGAGACAGCAACAGCAATGAGAAATTAGATATGCAGATGGTGAAGATCAAACTTGCCTTAAGAAACTCAACACCCTTTGTCAACAGTAAGTAGTTTAATGATGACATTGCCTCTTTTCCGACCCTTTTTTCAGGGATCTCTTTCCTTTTGTCTTTAACCCTTTTTCTCTCTTATCTAGTGTTAGGGGGCTGAAAGGGTGGAGAAAGGGGATGGAGAAGGGTGGAAGAAAGAAGAACCCACAAAATAACCATAGCAAACTACAGGCTTGTCATCTCAGCACTTAGGGGATGGAGGTCGGAAGGTCAGGGGTTCATGATCATCCTCAGCCATAGAGAATTCAAGAGCTGCACGGACTTTATGAGACAGATGCAAAAACAGTAACAGAAAGTCAAACAGAAAAGCATAAGATCAATATGCAAAATCAATTGCTTTTCTGCTATCAAGAAACAATTAGAAATGAATTTTAAGGGTGTCATTTACACCATCAACAAGTGCATAAGAGCCCTAGACTAACTAAAAGATGTGCAGAGCTTCAAAGATTTGTACCTTCTGTAGCCTTTGTCATGGCTCCCTGGCTATCTCTGAGGCTCTCACACACAGAGTAACTCCCATGACTCATGGCTGTGATTCATGTGTGTGAGAGGCTCAGTGGCCTTTTATTTCTCTCCTTTGCTTTTCTTCTATGAAACTGAAGGAAACCATCAAATTGTCCCTCTGTGTCACACTGGGAGTTAGTACTGGACCACAGTCTGAAAACTGCCAAACAGCTGTGATGGTTTGAATGCACTTGGCCCAGGGAGTGGCACTATTAGGAGGTGTAGTCTTGCTGGAGTGGGTGTGGCCTTGTTGGAGTAGGTGTGCCACTGTAGGTATGGACTTTAAGACCCTCCTCCTAAACAGGATGGTAGTGGCCCACGCTTTTAATCCCAGTACTTGGGAGGCAGAGGCAGGCAGATTTCTGAGTTCAAGGCTAGCCTGGTCTACAGAGTGAGTTCCAGGACAGCCAGGGCTGAACAGAGAAACCCTGTCTCAAAAAATAAAAAACAAAAAACAAAACAAATTTTAAAAAACCCAAAACCAAACAAACCAAACAACAACAACAACAACAAAAATCTCCTCCTGGAAACCAGTCTTCTCCTACCAGCCTTCAGATGAAGATGTAGAACTCTCAGCTCCTCCTGCACCATGCCTGCCTGTATGCTGCCATGCTACTGCCTTGATGATAATGAACTAAACTTCTGAACCTGTAAGCCAGTCCCAATTAAATCTTATCCTTTATAAGAGTTGCATTGGTCATGGTATCTGTTCACAGCAGTAAAACCCTAAGATAATAGCCAAAAAGAAAAAAAAAAAGGAAAGAAAGAAAGAAAGAAAGAAAGAAAGAAAGAAAGAAAGAAAGAAGCCGGGCGTGGTGGCGCACACCTTTAATCCCAGCACTCGGGAGGCAGAGGCAGGTGGATTTCTGAGTTCGAGGCCAGCCTGGTCTACAGAGTGAGTTCCAGGACAGCCGGGGCTATACAGAGAAACCCTGTCTCGAAAAACCAAAAAAAAAAAAAAAAAAAAAAAAAAAAAAAAAAAAAAAAAAAAAAAAAAAAAAAAAAAAAAAAAAAAAAAAAAAAA